>JAAAKR030000037.1:312957-324459 GCA_010014985.3 Delias pasithoe
TTAATCTTAAATCTTTTTATTTTTTTTTTGTTAAAAGAAAATTCTTATTCAACGGAGGAAGTTTTCATTATCGTTTAAAGAAACAGTGTAAATAAGGTAATTCAAATTGGTAAGTAACCGTTCAATTGAAATTACAAATTATTGTATATGTATATAAATTGTTAAATTAACGAACTACGTAAATCTCAAAGAAATTAGTTTCTGCACACTAAGACACAATATATCATTTATGTATGACATGATGCAATTAATTTCGAACTATATAACTTTAGAACCGACTATTATGTGGTTCTTAAACAAAAAAAAATTATGTTGCTTTATTTGAAAACTGTACGAAAGAAAAGTTTATTTTAATAAATTAGTTGCAGTGCTTTGCTTTTGTGATCAACCGTGGTTTATGTTTGTGGTCGCATATTCCACATAATATTGTTCTAGAACGCTCATTATAATGATAATAAAGCAAACAAGCAAAATGTACCACTATAAATTGAATATAACATAATATAGTAACTTGAAAACGATTTGGGTTAAACAATACATAACAGCTTCATCAATTTGTATTACAAAGAGAAAAATGTGTGTAAACATTCATATTAATTCCTCACGTCAAGTATTTAGTTCAAATGGATGTGTGTGAAGGATATACTATAATAGACGTGATTGGAATAAGCACTATTAAAGTAATACCTAAGATTTTCCTAACAATCTTTACTTGTTGCAGATCTTATATTTCAGCTTAATTGGGAAAGATTAGTTTGGTTGTACCACCAGAGTGTTTTACTTTATTTAAAATATAGTAGCGCTTTATTTGAGAGTAATTTAAAATAGATTTATACGCTCGCCAAAGCCACGAGAAATAACCTCCAGCGAAAGCGCAAGCTTGCAGGGAACTCCGTACAAAGGCCAGCTTATTATACATTGTGTTTGGAACACACTAACGCAACCTTAAGCGTTTAAAGCGTACACATTTAAAAAAACAGCGAAATGATAAGTCTCTTAAAAATTTATTTATGAATATGAATAAATAAAATATTGCTAATAAAGTGGAAGTTGGCAAAAAATCTGTACTGACCTCATGTAACTATATATGTTAATAGGGAGAGGACATTCCAGCACCGTGTTGTAACGAATGCTTATAATGCAATTTATTCATAAGAGCTGAGCAAGTGCATTAGTTAGTAAACCACATTACACTAACAATATCAGTTGGTCGCCCCGAGAGTCGACTTCTCACTAGGCATTTTATCCAAATGCCTTCTCTATAATGGTTTAATGATCTAGCTAGCAACAGAAAATCTCTTACTTCTCTGTTTTCTTTTCCTTGCAGTCCCCATTCTATTTCAAATTTGTAGTATTAAAAAAACTTACATAAGGTGTCGTTCACAGGCCAGCCAGACTACCTTATATTAAGTCTTATTACACTACACAATATTCAGGGACCCTTATCCTTAACTAAGGGCAGTGTAACTCCTGATGGACTCCTGGTGTAAGGGTCCCTAATTAGGACGACCGGCTGCCTAAATCCCTTATCCCCTAAATATCGGTTATGGAAATATCAGGTTTGGTGCTCAGTCACCGTGCGGGTGGTGGAGAGAGAGCCTATTTGTTTACCTCTGATTGTCTTGTGTACTCTTTCATATTAGTGGTTCTTTAAGTTTCAAGTATTGTCTCACTCCGACCCTTTTTTATTTTTCATCTATAATGTTCATGGAAACAGCTACCAAAACCACGGCAGTAGCTTTTCTTTTAAAGGTTTTGATAAAATAGATGCTATGATAAACGCCTGGTGTAGGAGATAGTGAAGTTGTCGATTTGCAGGGCAGTGTAATAATCGACGCACTTGCAAGGAAGGGCCTTTAATATCGTGTCGTGTAGTGTAAATGGCCTTCAAGCATACGACTGTTCAAGATAGCAATGGACTTCGGCGAAGCGAATCGTTATCCCTTTTGTACAGAAGTGTATGTGTACAGTCAAATGTTTTTTTATGTATACATATGTACGTTTATATTGTTTCTTGTTATTGTGGACGATCAACGATAAATCATTTTTGGTAGCGGAAGCCCATTTTCCCATCTACAATATGTACTACTAGAGAAATATATAAAATAATAATTCTACTTTAATAAATATACTCAATAATTGCTATTATTTTTCAACCGCTATCACCTGTGATGATATTTGTATATAAAGTTCGTTACAATGCATCAACCAAAAGTAGACGAAATGCAATCACGTCAGACCTTCTTCGTCATTTCTAGCTATACAAATTTGTATAATCCTTATTGCCTAGAGGAGATCCGAAGAATGTTTTAACAAGAAGAATACTTAATCTGCAGCTATAACAGTTTTGGCGAGCCCGTATCTTAAATCTTCACAGATGCATATGATATTATTTATAAGCGGTAAGTTAAAGTACTTAAACCACGCTATTTGCCATAATATGATGTTAATCTTTAAAAGTTAAGTAATTTTTTTCTCAAAAAGGGATATTTTATAATTTTCGTAACGATATTGGTTTGGAAAAATTATTAGGTGAACTTTACTGTTGCACGTCACAGAATCTGCCGATGCGACCTCTTACGTTCTAGACACATTTTCACATCTCTGTTATATTTTGGCCGCCCTGAGAAAATAATACAACTAAAGTTTACGTGTTGTCCGTTTAAAATTAAAAATGAATAATGTCTACAAGTTGATATAATACTATGATGACTTATTTTTGCAGTTTCTGAAACAATAGAACATAGCTTATAGTAATAAAATAAAAAGTTATATCTTCATTGGCAGGTTTCGTTTCGTTTGTATGCAAGGCTTATTGTAGATTGTTCGGTAAATTGAGTTGAGGGATTCGGACATTAGATGACTCCCCTTCCTGTAAAAATCAATGACCTCAGCTAATTATGTGAACGGACTATTTACTTTTTTATGATATAGCGGACCACGGTGCAGATGGGGCTCCTATATGGTAAGAGAACACCGCCGCCCATAGACAACTGTGCTACAGTCCGCGCTTTGGTTGTGTTGCACGCTTTATACACCGCTTAAGCGGTATAATTTTAAGGGCCTCTGATATCCTCACTCGCTCACGCCATTCTGTCAGCTCGTGTTATCACAGGACGAGCCGGGCTAATTAGCGCGTAGGCTTGCAACATGGCTTCCTCACGGGTGATTGAGGAGTCATGCCACGAAGTTTAATAATCATTACGATATCGGTGAAAAAATTTTGTCATATTGAACTTGAAATGTCATTTCCTATTTTTAAAAATATATACTCATGAATTGACGTGATTTTTTCGTCTAAACAATTGTATTTTTATTTACACATTATGTAAAGATCACATTCTCTGGGCGACAAACTATAATAGCATTGAATTTACAGAAGCTTCTTTTCTAGTGAAACACGTAGAACACTTACATATTATGGCAACTCTATGCAATAAATAAATGAAGATCTTTTTCCACTTTGTGATCCTTTATAGAATTATTAAGTACATTTAAGTTTTACCATTTCAATGATTATCTAAGAAAATGCAAACATTGTAATTTATATGCATTATGGATACGAATTACTGAATTTTCAAACTTATACTATCCCGAAGGTTCGGATGATATGATATTGCTGATTACCTATTATGCAATAAAAATGTGATCTTGTAAACTTTATTACTTCATAAACTACAAAAAATGTCAACTATAACCGACATATTAGATTTTCTATTACCGGTGTTGATTATGGTTAATTTTTTGTCCTGCTGTAATGAAATTATTTTTAAATGTTGAATAAACGATTTTTTCTAAATTCAACTATGATTATGTTACGATCTTTTGAGCGAATGCTCTATAGTCTATTCTTATAATTAACAACAGAAATATTGTATTGTCTTGTTATCTATAGCCTTTGTGATACATTTTTATGTTTTACAGGTACCAGTGTTTAGCTAGAGCCAAAATGGGATTTTTCGTAAGGTGTGTATATCATTTTTTCATTCCCTTCTATGGTTAAATATTGTTTTTATGATATTTTTGCCTCGTGTATAAAAAGCTAAAATATTAAATTTTTATATTCTTCAGAGAGAGTGAATCGCCAGCAGCTAAGGTTCTTTCGGCTACATCGCAATCTACGTTAAGGAGGTACGTAAGATAAGTTTTGCAATATCATAATATCTATCTAGTATATTTAATGTAACATTTATGATGAATATTTATCATTTTGTCTTCTTTTCCCGTCGGAAAAATGATGACGTACAAACTTTTATTCTGACTAAACAGCTTAAGTTACGTTGATTAATTGCTGTTGACAAGCTTGCAAGCATATTTAAATATTAAAAAGATTATATATTCGGACACCGTGTTTTATAAAGCTGTTAAAATATTTAACACATACTTTAGAAATAATGGCTCGCAAAATATTATTTATTTTGTACTTTGCAGGAGCGGCTGGACAATTTGGAAGAGAAGAAAAAGATAGTACACACGACCTTATGCTCCGCGAATAATGATAAATATAGTCCTATATTTTTAAATCTGTTTCGTAAAAAAATCGCGACCCTTAAAATGAATATAGGATGATCAAGTCATACTAAAGATATAACTAAGGTTAAATGTATGTATGGGTACTTTTTGCATAGCAGCCCTAACATTTTTGCCATATTATAAACCGAAATCTGCATTTAGCTTTCCAAGAATGGTGTTAGCATTAATAATTACTGTAACGGTTATAGTGAAATAATAATTGTTAACCGGACTTCAACGGTATTTATTACAATCATTTTAGGGAAAACCGAGCAACCAATAAGGTGGCGCTTTGTCCAGTTACAACTTCATATTTTTATTGGTAAGTGATTGTTAATTGATATTTTTTGCATTAGCACAGAGACCGACACGTTTACCCAAACTTCTTAAAATTCTTCGAAACGTTTGTGTAAAAGGACAATTTTCCTTTTGAGTTCAACGCCACTTTTGAATTAGAATCTGCTTTTGTGTCGCTAATATGATTTAGTATTTTTATGATGATTCCTATGTTTTTGTCTTCTTTTCCCGACTGAAACATAATGACGCTATCGGAATAAATCTGATATTTCTACAATAGTTCTACAAAGTTTTTTTGGTATATACAATTGTATTGCAGTTGTTATTTTTATTATTACAGATAAAAGGCGCCATGGAAATCAAAAAGTTTTATTTGGTCTAGTCTCAAGTTTATTTTTCATGTACGAGTATTTATTAATACGCTGTAATGTCGTGAATTATATGTGTACAATTAATATTTCGCTGTTTACTTTCTATTTGTATTGTAAAATATAATATAATAAAATGGAATAAATTTTGATTCAAATTTCATGCTTTTAATTCAACCCAGAATTATAATTTTGTATCATTAACAGAATGGCATATAAAACTAACATTCTCAAATGTTGATACTCGTCGTATATGTCGTGTTTCAAACATCAGCATATTTATAATGATCACTTGTTACGAGGTAATATTTTCCTCTGGCCGTATTTGGAGTATGCAAGCCCATGCTAACACTGTTGTTAATGCATTTGCCATTCTGATAATCCTCCCAATTGTCACATGGATAGGCTACAAACCCTTTATCGGCGCTGTAGGAAATGGACTCATTCAGATATTCACATGCTCTACCATGGCTGCAAGCGGTTTCTGGAAAAGGTAACTTCACTTTTTCAAAAGAGCCCGTTGAATAATATTAAGTTAAGATAACGGCATCCGCAACCTGATTGTTGACACACTCAATCTGTAGTTGCGTATTCACCAAAAAAGGAGAAGCAGAGTTAAATTACTCGCCTGTTACACATCCTGGTTGTAATTGAGTGCCTTTGTTAGGATAAAAATCGACATGGCCATAGTCGCCTCTGTATCCATAGGTCCCAGCTGCTGTGTGTATTATATCCACAAAGGCTGCGTCACTTTTATCTAATACATAATTGCTTGGCATCTTAGGTATTTCGAACAAAGGTCTTGCAGGATCTAAACCTAAAAAGCCCAAGACATGAGAGGTAGAGATCGACACAAGAACTTTTTAGAAGAGCATTATTAATTTCGTTCCAATGTAGGTATTACATTTAGTATTGCTAAATAGTTGTTCTTCCTTGTAATAATAGAAAGAAGTTTGATTTAATTATTATAACCTGTTATTCGTGAAATAGATCCGTTCGCAAACATTCCAGCGTAACCCATAACATGTGCACCTAAGCTGTGTCCAATTAAATGGACGCCTTCGTAATCAATTTTATATATTTCCGTTATAAAATTTAATAACTTCGCAACTCTTTTACCAACGTATCGAGTGCTTAAAGCAGCCCACGGGTAGAATGTATTCCGAGCCAATTCGCTCCAGTCGATGGTTATGATATTTAAATCGTACTGTCTTAGAAACGAATCTTTCATTTCTTGGAGCCAAATACTATCATTAGAAGAAAGCCAGCCGTGTGTTATAACTTTAATTTCATTGGATTTATTGAAGAATGTGTTTTTAATATAATTTGTATCATTATTTTTCTCAATGGTAAGTTGTTCAGGTGCGTAGATATTATTTCTGAAAAAATAAGTAAATAAAGAAGTAGGGAAAACTTTAAGAAATATAACGGTTCTTATAAGCAGAACTACCATCTTTTCAAGAGCGAATCTCAAGCATATGGTACTTCATTCCTGATACCAATTAATAAATATTTTCATACCTTGTGTACAGATTGAAGTAGGCATCGCCAAATGTCATACTGCCAGTAGTTCGGGGAATCAGTGAATAGTTCATGATCAGTTTTGTACCGTCTTCGTCGAAATAATAAAGCCATTCGTCACCGTATCCTGGACCATAGTCTTCACTTTGTACATACAACCATACTGAAGTGGTTTGAAGATAACAATTAGTTTATCTTAAATTTATAACGAATATCCTTCGAAAGGTTCTTTTAAAGGTTTCATGATCATATATCGATTGCATAGTACACAGATACATCGGGTGATAGGTATAATATAAAAAAAACACAAAATATTTGGCAGTTGGTTTGGTAGACTTTAAAAATGTTTAAGAACTTTCTTTTACTGTTCGGCATAACTCCTGAGTACTATTACCTGATACATTATTAAAATAACTTACCAAAAACGGATATGATAAACAATATTTCTTGAGAAATTAGCATGTTGGATGAACTATTCGATGGATGGGTAAGATGCCCAAGCGAGAACTTAACATTAGCGCTGTTGCAAGGCACAAGCTATACTTATTGATCACTGAAGGATCTTCAAAGACAAGCTTCCTGAAAGAGTGAAAACTAGGTTAAGAACGCGTTAGCCTTGTCCAAAAGAAAAATAAATAAAAAACAGAAATGAGGCTTAGCCATCTAACAAGGGTTACATACCTAAGTTAACTTTAAATTAAAAAGTAATAAGTATATAAAGATACTTAATAAGAATATAAGTTGAATTTATATTCATTTTATATTTGACTATTATTTCCGTCAAAAAGCCCGCTAATATTGAAAACGCGAATGTTTGTTACGCTTTCATGCAAAAACTCATGAACGAATTGTAATGCAACTTTAATAACACTTAGGCTATGCTTTACAATGACATGTTGTAAGTCGGACGCGCTGGGTGACGTAAGAGCATGGCGACGTTTGCCTAATCCACTAGTTTAATAATATACTCGTACATATATAGTCAAATAATATCATCTCATGTTTTTCTCTTTTGGCAGAGTGGTCGTGGTTCTCACATCTTTCCTTTGGTGAACCGTTTCACGATTCTCCATTATTATGTTGTAACTATATACTATGTAAGAATTTTAAATATTTACCCCGGATCTCTAAAACCATATCGCTTTACAAGTTTCATGATATTAACGAGTAGATACATTTTCTCAAGGTAATGTTAATTATGATCAGGGCCGCGCCGACATCTAGGAGAGTACTCCTATGTGTTCAAAACCTACGAAGCACCTTTTTTGACCTCCGGTTAATTTTCGTAACGTTTCCACGATATAAACACAGCTTGTAATACAATATTTTTGTTACGTAGCGAACAATAAAGTATTTATCGAAGTTTCATGAAAAGTATTGTAATTATGTTATGGAGAAAAACTTTAATAGTTGCTGTTTACGTGTTCAATTTAAACTAATATATCTCAATTCAATATTAGCCTATATTATTGTATAAAACATTAATAAAGTCATTATATATTATTAAATTGATAAGACAGTATGTTACCTCTAGAGATATAGATAATGTAATATCTTAGTTTCCACGATAAATCACAGCGTTGTGTATAAGTAAGAATAGGATTAGATTAATTTAGGCTGATTGGAAGTAGGAAAAAAATTAAACGACATTTTATATCATAGCAACGTTATTGTATTTTTAATTTTTTTGAATTGAATCCTTTGTGTGCTTACACAGTAAACACTGATCTCAACACTTACAACTAAAGATATTCTAAAAAAAGAAAACCAAACGCTGTTTAGATTTACAAAATCGTGCCTTGTGCAGTATCTTATATAAAATAAGGCGAACACAGGCAACGTGGGCTTCCTTGGAGAACGTAGCTATTTAAAGTGCTGGGTATGATATTCGAAGTTTGGAATACATTACTGTGCTGACATAATGTGCATTTGCCTTAAGATTTTAGTATTGGGTGCTCTTGTATCACCTTGTTACAGTTGCCAATGTGCACATAACCGTTCACTTATTACTTTTAAAGAAACTGCTATATAATAGGTTTTAATTACATTACACTAATATATTGCTATCTTTTCACTTTAGTCTAAAGAAGTCGAACGTGTTTAAGAGTTTTTATTGAGTCCCTCTAAATAAATTAGTTAGGTAGATACTAGACATTCAGAAGCACAATTTTTGCGAGAAAAAAATTACAACGAATTCACGGTTAAGACGTCACGAAATTTGTATTATTATGGCAGACTAGATATCACATGGTTTGAGCCGTGTTGTAATCTAATTATATATTGGTGGAATTCAACATTTGATCTACGTAATATTACGAATATGTTAGGTATGTCTCAGAATACATTACTTTGCGAGAATTCCGTGGATGTAACTGAAAACGCCTTATTAATTAAACTCTAGCTGTCCAGGCACATTTTGATTAGAATGGTTAGAACATCTTTATTGATATAAGCATTATATTTTGGAGCTGTCTATTTATTATATTATTCAACTGATTTCACGTTAATGGACCCAATATGTACCTATTTACTCCTATTTCATAAAGCGAACAACAGAATTTCTGTTTCAGTTTGTCAGATCATTAACAATTTTAATGAACGAAAAACATTGCAAGATAGTGAAGGTATTTATAGCCCGAATTGGAAATAAATAATTAGACAAGTACTTTTAAAATGTTATAGTCTAATTATTGTAGAAAAAGAAACCAAGCTGGCGATTTATTAAATTAAATAGAACAGTATTACACTACCTTGCTATAAATTTTTCTAAATGTTAAAGATTTGCAAAAGATTTTAATTTAATAGAGTTGGTCAGTCGAAAAAATTGAGCATACATTACATTATTTAAAATATTTTATTTAATTGTACCGAACGGAGAAGTTATTGCACAATCTAAAATGGCGGCGGGCTTCGCCCACTGGCGTAAACCAAACGAACTACTGTGTCGATATACCATATACCACCTCAGCTTAACCTAGTTGCCGGCAGTGACCTGACTGATGATGCATCCATGTCCAATACAGTTGGCTGGCATAATCAATATCGCCTGCCTAGTGCCGCGCCTAGTCACGCTAGACCGTTGCGCTCGTAACCTCTGCTTCCTAAACGCTCACGCAACGCACCCACTACTTATCAGCTACCTAACTATTTTTCGAGTAATTTATGTATCAATTTCTTTAAAGCGTACATTTTATACTTATTTCATAGGAGTTTCTTAAAAATATTGTTTACGATTCATCCTGAATACGATTCCGATACAAAAATTCATCAATAATCATCGTGTACACAAAACATCGCTTATCAACATATAACTTTTAAAATCGATACGAACTAAATAAACAGTCTTTCCTGTGACTGAACAAAACTAAATAACATTATTTAACAGGTGGGATGGTTAAAGGAACCTGGCGGCTTGTGGAGCTATTTTCATCTTTGAAAAGAATTGTTTAAATACAGTTTTCGTAGCACCTCGTTATTAGCCATTTTCCAATTTAATTAGATACTCGCATCAAAGGTGGATAAATAAATATGAAGAATATTCAACGCTAGTGCCTTTTGGCAAAATTCATTTGAACTTCATACATAAGTATTACACAACACCTAAATAAATAAGTATATAATCTAAACATGACTTTACATATGTACAGTTCAAAAATAATACAAAATAACTAGATACGCAACAGATAAAAATTATAATTTGTACTTGGAAATAAATAACTTCATATAAAACTTAAACAACATCCATTAACTGCTCATCTTACTTATCTAGCTAATATTATTTGTGTTGTACATTATAACCGAGTGTTCGACGCAGACTGAACACTTTTGTAATTCAGTAGCTAAATGACAGGTCTTTGTTTTTGCAGTTATCACACGCGCAGTCAGTTATCTGCCATTATTACAATCCCAATATACAACCAGTACATCAGGAAGTGTAGCGTCGAACACACAGTACTATAGTATATAAGTATAATTAACGTTAATAGTTACAATAATAACTACCATATAATGTTGGTATGAGCGGTGCCGTGGATGCCTTCCCGCTCATACCTAAAGCGTTTAGGTGAACGTAGCGTCGCACTGCCTGCCCGCCACAACTCCGGCCCACAATTCAACATAACAATGGCGCTTTATTACGACCTATTTCATGTGCCCCTTCGCGTTCTTGTGCCGAGTTCATCCCTAGAATACTCGGCCTACTTTCGACGTGACACATAGAAATAGTTACAAAAAAGTATAAATCATTAATTGACATATAAATCGCTCAGGAAAGCAGACAGTGCGAGCAGAAACGCCACTGCATCCACATAGTTTACACGAATGTACATTTAAATACATATAATACGCAGTAATCATTGGCGTTCTCGTGCCGATCGCTTACCGTAAATAGTCTCCAGTTTGTGTTCTACTTTTGACCAAGGTGGGCTTACTTAATGCTAATTCGACGTCTTTACCTAACTAAATAAATTCAGTTTACAAGTCAAGTTGTCACTAGTCCGACCTACTTTGGAAATACGATATTTATGGAGATTGATACTATAGGTATTGAGAAACTATCGTCAACTTGTCTTTAAACTTTCACACAAATTGATTTTGTGTTTTGAACTCGTACTCGTCGAATAATCTACCTAAGCGCCGTCCCGCTACAAGGATCGCTAGTAATCGACGAAGAGCGATCTCCTCGATGCATTGTTACAATAGTTATCGGTGGGGAATGTAAATGCTAGTCCTAATCGAGTTAGCAAACCGTTTCAGCTGGAGCCGGTGGCGGCGCGAGCGCGGAGAGCGTGGAAAGCGCGGAGAG
>JAAAKR030000037.1:342731-357718 GCA_010014985.3 Delias pasithoe
TACCCAGACAACTGTACACCCTGTAAGTTATCTTTATTTCAAAATACTGTTATCTTTATCAATATTTGTTATTGACTATGTTGTATGTATGTTTAATATTAGAATTTTTCCTTCATGAAAATATAAACAATTGAGAGAATACTACACACCAGTAGATTAGCAATAAATACAAAATCAGTTCTAGGATTGATTTTCATGAAGTCTCCATGAAAAATTACTGAGATGCATAATTCATTAACTTCTCACATATAATGTACTAAGTGACCAATAAAGATTTCAAGTTAGATAAACCAGAACCTATATAGCTTGCAAGAAACAGAAAATAGCAAATTAACTATTTTTAAATGGCTCTAGGTAGGTAACATCTTAGCGGCTCGCGCTCAAGACACGGCGAGTGGTCTCCGTGACTCCTTGGAGACTCCGCCATCGCCACCCGCCCTCACACTCGACATTGAGCCCGTATTACGCACAGTCAAGACAATGAACTTCATCGAATGTATACGTAAATAAACATGTATTAATATTATACTAGGAACCACTCCCTCTTTGCAGGGGTTGCTATACGTTACCCATGTCGCGTTAAAATTTGTGATCATCATGTGAAAGCTTTAAGTTAACTTAAAAGATAAACAGATCTCGTCACGGACCTGTATGAGAACAAATGAACCTTCATAATTCTGCTGTAGTTCAAAGGCTTTTGGCAACCTCTTTGAGTATTAAACCGCTGTGTATTCTTTAAAATGAAACCATTACATTTTTATTTCTCATTTAATGTGCAGCACCGGAAAACGAAATGAAGTCATCAGGTCAGTCATATATAATTAACTTACTCCGTCAATTTGTTATTCATGGGATAATTTTGTTACATTTATAAAATTGAATTCATTCTGAAAGTCCGAGACTCTCAATGATTGTTTTCAACGTATTCAAATGGCTTCTAATAAAAATCTCAAAAATAACAGTTTAAAATCAAAATATCAAAAACCTGTACATTGTATGTAAGAGAAGCTAGCTAATATTATATAAGCATAGCATATAATAACTGTTGAATATTTATCTGAGTTGAATGTGCAGCACCAGGCGTTCCTGAAATGGCAGTTGAAGCTTGCGCGGCGCGCGGCTGCTCGTGTACGTTAGCGTGGCGGCCGCCCGTCGCGCCTCACGCGGTAAGGGGCTACGTGTTAGAACTGGATGATGGGTTAGGCGGACCTTTTAGGGTTAGTATTTCAATACTCCTTTCATATATATAGCTTATATAGCTTCTTATCGTATGTGAGCCTTCTGCTCAATTGCCTCTCGATGTTCATAAATACAGCCTAGTATAGTCTATAGTATCCATTTCGGTTTCCAGGAAGTATATTGCGGCCGTGAAACAGTATGCACTGTCGATGGGCTGCACTATGCCTCTCTCTACAGTGCCAGGGTGAAAGCATTTAATGGAGCCGGTGAAGGACCATATAGTGAAGTTATTGGTCTTCAGACTTCGCCAGGTTGGTATTACATATATACATTATAATTTATGAAAATCAAGTTTGTTCATAATCTGATTGGAAATGAACATTAAATTAATAATTAATTAAAATTGTCTTCATGTTATTTTAAACCGGTCGTGTTAGCCATGTTATTGGGTCTTTACATATGAAATTGGGTTTTTTTGCAGTGGCTTCTGTCAGGCGAATTACTATTTAAATGTGTACATCTATTTACTCATATTGTATTTTCTTTGGTTCGATACGATATCCGTAATTTTTTATCCTTCTATTTTTTTCTTTACGTCGTTAAGATTATAAAATGGAAAACTTGTTGAAATAATGCGTTATTTACGAGTACGAGTTTCGTGCATGTACCGTGGCATATGCAGAAACGTCCCTAAGGATTTATGATTTGTATGGCGGCAGTGTCGTAAAAGAGAAAGTTGATAATGAAGAATTAAAGACTATTGTGGAACCGGATCTATTACAAATTACATCCGAGTGAACTACAAGCGCCGATGTTAGTGATAAAATTATTTTAATCCACTCAAAATAAATTGGATAGGTGGAAAAGCCTGAAAGGTATAAAATGTCAATTTCATATGTATACATACACCCAATAAATCTATACCGATCTCCGTATCGCCTCGATGATATCTTTATTATTTTGTACATTCGTATAGTTGCTTGGTTCTCCTGGGATGCGCGCTGTGCGAGCGGTGAAGGAGTGTCAGTCTGCGCTGAAGGTTTGAGCGCTCGGGCTGCGGGCTGGCAGCCCAGGGTGGTCCTCGCCGACCAACCGTTAGCACGTGGCTTGCACTACTGGCGTCTGCGTATTGACCACTACGATGGAGATGCCGATCCAGCTTTTGGCATCGCGAGAGCTGATGTCGCCAAGGATAAAATGCTAGGTAATTATAACGTCTTACGGCTTCGACTTTTTTCGTCACGCTGCCACGAGCTATGCACTTTGAACACTTCCAAACCATTATCGGGGAGTACCGAGATGCTAAGCAACTTGAGCACACAAATATACTTTAATAGTGATATCCAAATAGACTCTGCGCATTGTTATAGGGAGTGATGCGTTGGGCTGGGCCATGTATATAGACGGCTGCCGGTCATGGTTCGTTCACGGCGGAGCTCACGGCGGTCGCGCGGAGGGCGGCATTGCGCCGGGTGCGACAGTCGGGGTATTGTTAGACCTCGCCCGGGGCACGCTACAGTTCACTGTTGATGACCAGCCGCAGGTACTATACTCTTTTACTTTCTATAAACAATTGTGTGTTTTTTTTTATACCTGACTTGACCAAAATTTTCTTTAACTGCAGGGAGACATAGCGTTTACAGGCCTTCGGGGTGCGTTTTATCCAGCGGTTTCATTGAATCGTGGCGTCGCCGTCACTCTACAACCAGGCCTGCCCCCACCGCCTGATCTTCTCATCACTAGCCTCAATATAGAATAGGCATAGCCTAATGCTAACCTTTAACGTAATGTCTATTGCTGATAGTCCTACTATCACAGATACTACTTACTATTTGCTTTGCCATAGAAGAGGTGGAACATGGCCAATTTCATGGTATCTATCGACAAACATACAGAATAGAGATTAATATATATGCCATGGCTATTTACAATTTTGCATTTGTACAAGAATATTATTAAGTTTAAAAAAAACAACTGAAACATAAAATGATAGATTTGAGGCCATAATGATATTGATTCAGTGTGATTTTTGTATGATTTTGATTCTATTCTCATTGCCAATGGGCCATTATCTTTTGGTTCATAATATTACTAAATATCGTTTGTTTCGCCAAGAAGGGCTGGCAATTGTTACATTAAAAAAATACAAAGTCTGAGAATTTTTCAGGTAATTATTTTATGCCTTGGCTTAAAATAATCGAAATTAATCATTTGCATATACAAATTATAAATAATTAGTATGCAAAATAGAATACCTATTCTATGATACAATGACTGATTCCGAAAATGCGAACCAATCGAGAGAATCGTAGAAGATATAATTGTAAGTAATTTTTTGTTCTAATATTGTTTGCATATTTACACGTACTTTTAAAAGTAATACGCTAAACAAACTATTTTTAAGGTACTGTCGATCAAAATCTATCATAGAATAATTAACTGATTTAAGGAGTACTTAATTAATAAATAAAGAATTTTATATTTAGGTAATTGTATTGAGACTTTCATAAATTTATTATATCATGTAGTTCTTAAACATATCTTAATAGTAAATTAGTTTTCGCCAGAGAGCAATTACAGACAATAAGAGAATCGAATTTATTGTATCAATCTCGATGTCTGATTAGATGTTTAATTTTCTTAAGTAATTATTTCAACAATTTTATTTTGCTTATGAAATCTTAAAATCTGAAAGGTACCTGATATGAAACTGTATATTCCGATACCCACCTGCACTGGAAATTGCTACTCTTTTTTTAACTATATTGGGTTAGTAAATAATGCAAAAATATTTTGATTATATCAAAGTATCGTTTATTTTTTAATATGAAATTTTCACTGCCATTTTTTTATATAGGGTAGGAATTATTTATTAATAAAAATTATTTAGAAATTCTAAGAAGTGCAAAAATATTTTATCTTACATCCCAAGATGTCAAAATTCTAGTCATATAATCTAGCTTTTATTTAATTCACAGACAGAAACATGATTTTTAATGTTACAATAGTTACATCTGTTCTCAAAAAATAGGTTCAACACAAATAAATCGCACTAGACTAATACGGTCACTCTTATTAATTAGTGCGTACACGCTTGCCGTTGTGAAAGCAGTAGTCGCCGGATGCATTTGCGCGCTCTTGAAGAGCTGTCTTATTTCTAGTGGGAGCTTTTATTTGAATGCTTAACGAATTATCATGCGTATAATATAGTGCCAAATAAAATGATAAATTGGCTTTGTTGGATTGCATTATAATAAATTAAGCTTTGTTAACGTATAATCGCGAATATACCAACAAGAAAAATAATCGGAACCGTTAGAGAGATGTGTCAGCATTATTGTGTATATGCTATCGTCGTTACTTAAGATTTAACACAGAAATTACTTAAGAGGTTTTTATACGATTTAAATTAAAATTAGTTTCTATGAATTTATTTAGTGCATTAATATTTAGTCTTATATAGATTTTTAAATTCATGGCCATAGTATGGGTGGCCATATAAGTTGTGTACCGAAAAAACAGCCTACACCATAGTAATTGATTTATATGTACCTGATACTCTGTTTTCATATTGTAAGATTTTATTGACAGTAAATAATTTAGAATTGTAATACTTATAATATGACCATTTTTTTAAGAATTAAGGATATGGCCCGATTCTTTGAAATATTAGTATTTGTGGTTTATTATTTTTGTTTATAAACATTTCTATTCGACTATGTCTACTTATTTAAAAATCTGTAAAGTGACATTTGCACGTTCAGCGTACAGGTCACATTTTAAAACGTGAATGCGTTTATATAGCATTAATATAGTCATACTTGGGAAGCGAGAAAATTATTTATCTAAATATTCCAGGTCCCGTCATTTTGCCTCCTAAAACATAAGTGACAGTTATTTTTCACTCGTTAACCTGTTCAAGTGAGATTAATACTTGCCTGTATCTCTATAAGCGACAGTTAAACCTTTGCAATGTATGATTCAATTTTAATATTTCCAAAAGTTGAGTTTTAATAAAGGATTTATTGAAAACTTCAATGATGACGTTTGCTATGTATGATTTACTTTTAACATTTCCAAGAATTGAATTTCAATAAAGGATTTATCGAAAACTTCAGTGATGAAGTGCATGTGGAATGTGAAGACGCAAGTGAGCTTAACTCTGAAGGTTTATTAAAATATAAATTCTGTAATCATCCCGTTCATTAATTACACGAGGATGTCAGTTGTCATGTGTGGAAAAAGTATTTTTATTTGGATTTCTTTACTTTGTCAAACGAACGCTCAACACCATCGAGGTAGTATAGGTAGGTAGGTAGGATACGACAATGCAGTAATAACGCTACCACTAGGCGGAGTTTAATGTGGGTTGGATTCTGTTCAAATTTACAATATTCATTAACTTTATAATTTGTCTTCAATTTTCGTTTCCAATATATCGTCAGCTTTGCCCAATAGAGTTGTCCTTTGCGAATACTTTGCAGTCTTGGTTTCGCTCGATGACCTCCTTAACGCGGTTTGTATTTAAAGACGCAGACCGTGCCGTAGGGACTTAGATAAACGTCTATTGAGCTGTCTATATGACTGCATCATCGGAAGACTGCAATTGCAGCGAACGCCGTTCAGCCGTGAGGTTTTTTGGTTTGATCGGTCAATATCTGAGGCCTATCTTGACGGGGGTCTAAAAATTAGACCCTACCGCGTGGACAGTTTCCACTAGCCCGTCGTTAATCTCGATCACTGTAACCAAAGCTTTTAGGATCTTGAATACCGGACCGAGTAGGTCGGAGCGTAGACTTCATGAGGCGGGACTTTCAGGTTTAACATTAATATTCAGCGTGCCTCTTACGATTCGGTGATCACTACCGGTCTTTACCGGCAATGAAAATGTTTTAACCTGATATGTTCCAGAAATAAAAGTTTTAATGTGAAGAGTTTATTTTTTGGCCCACTCTCAACAACAATATATTTTCTTTAAACTAGTAAAATAACATAACTTATGCGAACAATATAAAAATCACAAGTACTTCGTTACTAGGTACATACATACTCATCGAAAGTTAGTCGATTCTGTACGAAAATAATTTGTTTGATGGTCTGAAGGAGGCATAGATTAACTTCTCTACTGGGACGCGAATAGTTTCGATGAAACACAATGTACCTTAGATACGATTTAATTCGAGTCAAGATTTTACCTTTAGCAGAACATGATTTGAACTGTAACCTATAGAAAAATATCTTTGATATGCTAATTCCGCCAGTGCCCGGTTTACGAATGAGATTATACAATTTTTATTATTAATTTTGTATCTAACTTTGTACCACATTATTAAGTATCACTTTAGCTAGAGACCCTAAAGCCTTTTAAGTTATTCAGACCTGTCGGAAGACGAAATATCGAAGTTACATCTCAATGGCTGACCAGGCTTTCTTACACACACTGAAAAGTATCACAGATAAAGATTTAAATGTCTTAAACACTTCAAAAATAAGGTTTTTTACTTAAAGTACTAATGGTTTGAAAAATTTTGACTAATACGTAATTTAATAATGAGTCAATACACAAAATATTAAAGTAATTCCAACAATACTGGCAAAAGGCAGTGTCTCTATTTTCATATTCAAATTGACACAACATAAGAGTTAAACAAAGTTGTGTTGACCAAATAGTGCAACTCTTCACGTGAAATCCACAAAGTATTAGAACCCCCTGAGAGCATTTTCACAAGATGAACACAAATGCTCCCCTTATATCCCTCAGACAGAGTAATGAGCAAATTGCAAGCCGCTACAACTTGTAACCATTCCTCTGCCTTGTTATAGTCACAGATTTTTTATAAGCTCATTTCAAGCTCCATTATCTGACCAGGCTATACAGCCTGTTTCGAGATATTGTTTCAAGTTAGAGATTTCTAGACTGTGACTTTACCGCTTTATTTTTAAAATTAAAACTTCAAAGGAAGCACACTAGTGAAACTTGGTTAAAACAATACAAAATCTCAAATGACTGAACATTTTTTTAAAATTGTTTTAACCTTGCTTGATATAATAATTAAAACGGCTTATCAAAATAAGCACTGTTTCAAGCGGAGGGAAACAATGCTTTTGACACTGATAGCAAAAATTCTTAATATTTAACTTTGCACATTTGAGCTAGACTTATTAAACTACCCATATAACAGAAATTTTGAAGTGTTATAGATTTAAATGTTATTACATAAAATAAAACTAGTGCTAGCTCAAATTCCAACAATATGGGCAGATTTTAATTTAATGCTGAAAGTCTACCACAATTTATTTCAAATCCACATACAAATCTAGATAGACTCTCATACAATAGCTGTTCTGATAAATATTTTACTTTTCAACAATTATAGGAAACCACGCACAGAATCCAATATGGACAAAGAGCGTCCGGGGTACCTTTTATGAGACCCGATGTTTATGTACACTTTAAAAAAGTAACCTTCTCATAGGTCAGTGTCTTATATCACGATAAACTATATACACGCACATTTTGTTATAATAAATTCAATACACTTTTACAAATAGTTTTTTGTAGTTTTAAGTCCATACACCAGTCATGACTTTACGAGGCGGCGAGAGACGGCGAGAGGCGTTACTTTTCCACGTCGTCCTCTTCGGCTACGCGGGCCACATACAGGGCGGGGTCGATGACCTTCGGAATCGGCTTTATCTCCGTCCCAAGTTCCTGCTCAATGCGATGGAGAGCGAACCGATCCTCGTACGTAATGAGATTTATAGCGATACCGAGATGGCCGAAGCGACCGGAACGGCCGATCCGGTGCAGATACGTCTCGGCCATGCGGGGGAAGTCAAAGTTGATGACAACGTTAACCGCCTGCACATCGATTCCCCGCGTGAACAGATCCGAGCACACGAGATTGCGGCAGAGCCCCGCGCGGAAGTCGTGGAACACGCGGTTTCGGTGCGCCTGCGCCATGCGCGCGTGGATGTAGTAGCAGCAATAACCTAATTCTGTTATCTTTTTCGCCAGCAGTTCCACACGCTGAGTTGAATTGCAGAATATTATGGATTGGTTGATTTGCAACTGTAACAAATAAAACTTTATTAGTGTTTCAAAGACATACTTTGGAGGAGATACATATTACTAAGGCCTGATAAAAGTACCTTTGAAAAGAGTGTATTTAAGCAGTGCACTTTTTGCCTTTCTTGTACAAAAGCGTAGTATTGCGTGACTCCTTTCAAAGTCAGTTCCTCCATCAAATTAATCTCATATGGTTCCCGGAGGTGCTTCTCCATAAACTGTTTTACACTTAACGGGAAAGTGGCTGAGAATAGCAAGATTTGGCGCTCTTTTGGTAATCTGCATAAAAACAAGTATAAGTTTGTAAAGATTTCATTTTAAACCAGACTACTCTAAACTAAGGTTTAGCAGTTTACTTTAAATTATCACTTAATTCATTACTAATTGTTCACAATAATGAAATACTTTTCACTAATTGGGAGCATCAGTGGCACTATAGATATTGATAGTGAACATTATATTATGATAATTTTTATCAATATAGACAAGTATTTAATCAAGATAGAGGTTTCAATTGGGCACTGGGGGGCTTGATCATCAAGTGTTAAAAGAGAATAATGTATTGTTAACAAATAACATATGAAAATTTACCTTGAGATAACCATATCTAACATGCCTTTGAAGTCTTGAGAAAGAAGTTTATCAGCTTCATCTAGGACCAGCATCCTACATTGGTCCATTTTGGCTACTTGTTTATCCATGAGATCAATAATACGGCCAGGTGTGGCAATAATCACTTGAACTGTAATAGTTGATAAAAATATTGACATTTTTTAAATAACATGAGTGGTAAACATAACATTTATTGAATAATGAGTATATATTTTTATATTGCAACAAAGTAGATAAAAAGGTACCATTTTGGTAAATACGCATGATGTCATCTCTGAGGTTTGTACCTCCTGTTGTGACCATAACGCGTATATCAGTGTGTTTTGCCAACTCAATGCAAATTTGTGATGTCTGTAAAGCTAACTCTCTTGTTGGTACCACAATTAAAGCTTGAATACAATCTTTTTTAGGATCAACCTAGAAAAAGGATAATAGTGATTAACACATGCTTTACAGGAAAAAAAGTTCAATTTTATTGTATTCTTATCAGCATTGGTGTTATCACTTATGGAAAGTGAAGGGGAATCCAAACAAAATCATCATTATTGTTAAAGATAACTTTATGTGTGATATGTGAATGTTTACCTGTTCTATAACTGGAATACAATAGGCACCTGTTTTTCCAGTACCATTTTTGGCCCTAGCAAGTACATCTTTTCCACTGAGAGCAATGGGTATTGAAGCCTCTTGAATTGGTGAGGGCTTTTCCCAACCCTTTTCAAAAATACCCATTAATATTTCTCTCTTCAAACAAAACTCTTCAAACTCATTTCCTCTTGTGTCTGTTACATCCTAAAAATCAACAAACATTGACAATACAAAGCAGGAATATAAGAGCCACATCTAAACTTATAGAGCAATAATAAAAACCTATGAGTATAATACAACTGAAATATAGAAAAATCATTATTTTAAATCTTACTTTCATGCAACAACATACAATACAAAACAATATTGTCTTGTATTTAAAGCACATGACTTGATTTGGAAAGGACATGGGCTATTTTTACCAAGAATACTTCAAATGAGTGCTTCATATGGCAAATACCAGGAAACACAAAATATTGAGATTGATTTTTAACAAGAGGCAGTGACCAACTAATTTATATTTATTTAAATATAATATATATTCAACAATATAAATTAATATAATGTAAAATATATATTAAATAATATATATTACAATGTTTGACTAATTTTGCATGCCATAATATTAGAATTTCAGATGTCTATTGAAAGTAGAACAATTGTGATGTATTTTAAAACATCTAACAATGAAGGCATCCATATACCACATTCAAGCTGTTGATTACTTCTGATGTATTCTAAATACATACAATTAACACATTTTATTTGATATCTAAGTACATATGAAAGAATTTAAGAAATAATACTCACACTAGTCTTTATTCTTCTATCTTTAGGCGGCAGTTTTAATTTTGATTTCCATCCCATGTCATCAACCGTTTTATCAACATCTCTATAAATTAACACAATGGTATTAGACTGATGATTTTTTATTATAGAACCCTATTTACAAAAGGAAAAAACAATATCTAAAACATAATGTCACTTTCTCGCTGACATGCATTTGTTGAAGCAAAACTTATACAAAACGCTTTAGAAAAATAACGAGACAGGATATTTATAAAGGGGAATGATAATAAAAATGTAAGGATAAACTCAGTATTAAACACGTACCCTTTTTGATTATTTAAACTGTTCCCGACGTGGTTTATAGTACTAATTCTGTTTTCGGTCATCATTAATACACTTTTCCTATTGAGATGACTAAAATTAGAAACTTATCACAAATCTAGTTCAATTCACAACAAAACAAATTTCACGATAAGTCACTTTTTCTACACATTTATTTAGGAAGTCAATCACGTAAACAGGCAATTTCCGGGATATCTGAAATGAAAATAAAGAAGTAATTATGATTTAACAGTACATAAGCATTAAAGAAAATACAGACGCGTCAACAAAAATACGATTTCTTGTGTACAATTTGAATTTATCAAGTCATAATAGCTTACTCGATTCACTGTAATTATATACAATTTATATACAAATTAATATTAAAGGGCATTTATTGTGTTTATATAAGAAAATAAATAGTTGATTCGTCAGATATAGAAAGATTCATTTGACCTTAAGGAGAACGATTTAAAATTTTAATATGGCCGCCTTAGAAACAAACTCTTACTAAAAAGTTGTATTAAAAATTAAATCTTTATTATATTAATATTATAAAATTTTAAATAAATAGTAAACTGTAATTAACTATTAAAATAAATAATTTGAGTATTATTACCTTGATAAAACTTTATAAAATACGACGACACTTGATTCTCGACGACGACATCACAAAGTACCAATTGAAACAGACCGGTGTGTTGCAATAAAAAAAATTCTTAACTACCATATTTCATTGAAGTAACGTTCTTTTCGAATAAGAGCTGGCAATAATATAAACTATATTTATGTGGAAAATAAACTGGTTATGTTTTATAAAAAATGATTTTTTTTTCTGAATTCGTCTTATTATATCATATTTTATATTTAGTTTCAAAGTCAAAGAGATATCAATATTATATCTTTCGAAATGTGACATTGGAGCAAGCCGATAAAGATTGCCTTTTCGTTAATACTTGATAAGTTAGTCTTGAAATTACAACAATAAATTAGTTTATGAGGAGAGTTCGATCACGACATAATATAATGTACTTTTTGAACAAAAGCGAATCGTTTTACCATCGATATCACGCCTCACTAGAGCAGATCCCTTTTCATTGATAGCTGTCAAACTCTAATACAGATTCATTAGTCATTATCCATGTCCCGTGCACCGTGGTAAAACTGGTTTTGAGTTAGTGGCTTAAAATAATATTATTCAATGTAGTTTGATAAAATTAAATAAATAAATCATATAACAATAATAGATACGTTGAATTTGGTAGTTTGAGCCGTTAGTTTCCGTTATTCCAAAGCCTGTATACATAACTACAAAAAGTATAAAATGTAAGTTATTTTTGTTTAGTAAATTATTTAACTTTATGTTAGTTATTTTATAATAAGGTATTTATGTTTAATAGTTTGATATTTATTTTAATAATTGAGTAGTCTTGTTACTCAAACAATAAAAAAGTAAATGTGAATAAAGTTTGTTAAACTAGTGTTTTAAAAAAGAATTGAAGCATAACTCTTAGTAAAGAGTGAACTCACATTCATTACATTCCATCTAATATTTATGAAAATTTTTGTACTTTTTAGATAGCAGTATAATATCAACCTTACTACTATTATATTTTCAAGACAATTTAATAAAATTGTGCCTTTTTAACATACATATTTTTATCTTTTTAGGACAGAATATTGGCAATCCCAAGCCCGTAAATATTGTGAGTTTTGCAAGTGCTGGTTTGCAGACAATAAAGTTGTGAGTTTGATTGTGTTGAATATCTTATTTGATTGTTTTATTTATTTATTATTTGATTATTATATTGTAATTCTTTCTCTTCAGTCAATTTCATTTCATGAAAATGGAAAGAAGCATAAAGAAAGTGTTAAAAAGCATATATCCCAACTTAGTAAAAGAAGTGCAAAGGAATTTAAGGCTAAAGAGAAGCTTGATGATGACTTAAGAAAAATGGAGAAGGCAGCCATGAGTGCATATTTGAAAGATGTCCAAAATAATGCTGATTTGACTTCTCAAGTAATTTTTAAATTTTTTTTTTATTAAAAATATTGTATTATGATTTGTGAATGAATCATTTTGAATCAAAATTGTATGCAACACTTTATGCCATCGTCAAAAGTTAAATGATTTACAACTTATTTCAGAATAATTTATTGTAAATGTAATTATGTAATTATTTTATTTTACTGGTAGCTGTGTGTTAAAATATAGGCCAACAACTAAAGTAATTTTGATATGGGTGGCATATGTAGATGAATATATATAATGTTTATAAGTTAAAATAAATGTGAATATAATACATTTCAGAATATTAATCAAATGTTAGGACAAGGCAGTGACAGTATTAGTAACAATATTGCACCAAGTTCAAACAATATTGCACCAAGTGTTAAAACAGAGCCTGTCTGGCATGAAGTTAAAAATTATGATGGCAGTACATATTTCTGGAACAAAGAAACAAGTGGTAAATCTATAACTAAAACATTTGATTCCTTATCAACTAAATGGGAGTGCCACACTGGTGTGCCTTTGGGCTTCAGCTAAATGGGCATCACGTCCTGTGTGATATTACTCTCCCACAGGATGCCGGTGTGATGTGAAGCCATTTGCTTTGCATTTGGTTGTCGTGTTTCATATGATGAAATGGGAGCTCTGGTAGCCCAATTCCCCCTCCTCCTCTGGGTAACCCTCTTCCCTTCTTTTCCCTCCAGTTCTCCAATTTTCTGTTCTCTCAATCAAGGCCGGCAATGCACCTGCAGCCACGCAAGAGCTGGGGTATCCATGGGGAGAAGACCACTTATTCTAGATGAGCCTCCTGCTAGTTTGCCACCATTTTCATTTTAAAAAAACTATGGTCTTTGTCATTTTGTGTTATAGGATAATTATGGAGGTCGTTACTATTTGCTGTATACTGCTTACTAATCAATACAATGGTTGCTTGTAGAAACAACATGGGATGCACCAGATGACTATCTATCAATAGTTCAGCAAGAAGAGAAAAAGTTAAAAAATGATAAAAAACAGAAAAAGATATTGTAAGTATCAATTTTTTAATATTTTTTATGTTCCAATACATTTTTATTTAAACATAACACATACACTTCTCAAACCAATGAAAGTAAAAACAAAAAAATTAGAACAGGAACAACCCCATCAGGACACCACCCCAAGGTTCAAATCACAAAAATAAATTGAAGAGATCTTGGCAGACACATCTTCGACTTATCTGAATCAATATTCTTAAAAAGTTATCTCTTTTTACTCTATATATAATTAATATTGAATTGTAAACATTCTGATAAATATAAAGGAATATTTTTTACTTTTTTATTAACAGATTATTGGTAATTTCTTAGTATTTTTCATTGAATTTGTAATTGTTGTTACACTTATTTTATTCTATAATGAATAAATATCTATCAAAAAAGTTCTATTATATGTTACAGAAAACAAAAGCATAAAGAAGCAGTGGTGGAAGTTAAAGCTCATTTAGCTAGAGAAAATATGAAGGCATTATCAGTAAAGTCCGAAAAACCATCGCACAGTACAATTTCTTATGGCTCTGAACCTATGTGTAGCAAGCCATATGGAACATGGAAGAGTGTTATACAAGAGTAAGTTTAGAAAGAACATTTCTTATTAAATTACTCACCAGATTGAATGGGCTACATGGTTAGGTATGACCAACTTATACATTTTTATCCTAAAACAATATAGATAGGAATGAAAAGAAGCATGTTATTCTGCAAAAGAGATTTTCTTTATCTGGGGTGAAGTTACAATGAATTGACATTATTAATCATAATAGCTTGCTATATTGCCATGTATTATTATACATTTTTATTTCAGACCTATCGCGAAAATTGATTTGCAGTTGCCAAAGAAAGAAGTTCATTTACCACCAATTATAGTTGAACCTGAAGTTGTTAAATTTAAAGAAAAACGAGTTGAATCTTTAGGTGATGGACCGGTCGCATTCAAGAAGAGAAAAATAAATAATGCAAAAAGAAATATACGGAAAAAAAAGAATGATGAATAAAATAAATTTTGAATTTTTTTACCTAGTTGTATGATTTCATTTCACAATTTCTTTAGACAGTTCAACATCATCATTTCAGCCGTAGGACGTCCACTGTTAGACATAGGTCTCTGATCGAAGATCTGAAGATCGTCTGTCCATCTTGTGGGTGGACATGCTACCCCACTCTAGAACTCTTCGGCTCCATCGTCCATCTGCTATGCGTTCAATGTGATCAGCCCATTGCCATTTCAGGTTGCTAATTCGACGGGCTATATCGGTTACTTTAGTTCGCCTACGGATTTCCTCATTTCTGATTTCCTCATTTCTGAAGTTGGACCACTTGGCTTCGGTAGATGTACAAATCAACAACTTCAAGCACCGAATTTCCAAAACAGACTGGGATG
>JAAAKR030000037.1:373389-383681 GCA_010014985.3 Delias pasithoe
GAAGTTATCACATATAGATACGTTTTGTAGTTAATATGGATAATTTAGATTTATTGAAAATTCAGATTCATGAAGTATATGTAAAACCTTTAACTTTATTACAGAACCAAAAAATGTTCAATAGTTAAGACCTACAGACTTACGTTGCTTCTAATGAACGGGCTACACGATTTTAACACTTGGATTACATGACGCAAAATAACATATCCATTTTGAAATCAATCAATCTCTACTGTTAAAAAAAAGAAAGAAAATTTACAATAGATATAAATTTTTTAATTTCAAAAACTGTAGCTTGTCACCGACTTTAAAATATTTCCTTAGCAGAAAGAAGACCTTATATGAAAGAATAGCCACGTATACTCACGTCTTCAGATAAGATACTCGATGTACAGACAAGGGCAAACTTGTAATAATATTTGAATGCGCCATGTGAGACTTGCAGTAGTACGGGCGCTAATGAAGCGCGCGATGAACATCGCAGTAAAGACTTTGAAGTGATCTTGGGGTGGATTTTTTTGAGAGCACCTTCTTCGCTTGTTCATTAGTGTAATTAACTTATGCTATCCTCCCCCACAATTCGTTACCGCTGCCCGGCATTATTTAATGGCGCCCAACCGTCAAACATTAAAATAATATTTCATAACGAGATGTATTGGGAACGCGGCTCCCTTTTCGGTTATCGGTTATCGATTGAATAATGAAAAACGAATAATTGTTATTTGTTAGTCAACATATCCCCAATAGGCAAGCAAAGAATATATAATATCTAATATTGCAATTTGAAGCGAATGGACCCAATAGATACACCATCCCAATCAATCAAACAATCGTTCCAACCAGTTGATGAATATTGAAAATCAAGTCTTGTAGTTTATCAAAAAGAAGTTACGTTACGTCGATGTTTTATGCACGCCAACATCTTCATTTATAATCTAGAACAGCGAGTGACATTTTTCTATGAATTTTTTAAAGAAAATAGTAACCCAGTAATGCGAAGTCACGCATGCCTAAGAATACAAAATGTGCACTTCCGTTTAAATACTTAGATATTAGCCAAGAGATCGACAATAACAGTACAATTAATAAATTATATCATGAACGATGTTATGATAGCCGTTATATATTTTGCAATCGACGAAGATGGAGGCAATAATTGGGGTGTAGTTTTCTAAAATTCATAATTGAATAATTCTTGCTTTGTTTGACCGGTAGTACTATTAAATTCAAGGACCCTAATAGTTGTTCTAGTAAGTAAGGTATAACAGTCGCTATAGGTTAACAAAAATTACGTTTTTTCGAGAATGGAATACTTCATAAGTGTGCATTGTTTCACTTATGTTAGTCAAAAGCCCATCACGTTAAACTATCAAGCGAAATATTAATATAACAGGCTAAATATATAAGAGCCTCGTAGCTCAAGGTTTTATAAGTCTACCTGCATGAAGCGAGAACTATCGGGTTCTAGTCGCAGTCCGAACAATTATAATTTAATTTATAATTTATTCCGTCTTTTGAAGGTCTTGACAGTGGCTGGGCGAGTGTCTTAACAGTGTCGGATCCGTGGGGAAGACACGCTGAAGCATATGCTGCCCCACTAAATGGATCGGCTCGTCCGAAGTGATACCACGCTCTCACAGAATGCTCAGCGTGAAACGGTACCTATACTGTGTTTTTGATTGTCCTTGATATTATGCTGATTAGCGACATAAAAAACCGGCCACACAACTAAAGCATGGACTGTGGCGCGGTTGTCGATGGGCGGCGGTGTTCTATTACGAATTACCTTCTTCGTTGTCCGCTATACCATAAAACAAAAAAATCACATTAATTTATTTATTATTTTAGTATAAAAATAATAGGTTCCTCTAGAAATAGATGAATATCAATAGGGCATACGAATTACAATCACAAACAAAGGCGGAGATGCCTAAGTGCAGGACATTAACAAGGGTCCACTCCAATTTTCGTCCTGTCTGCTTTGATATATCGAGGACCGGTGAAGGGAAGGCGTTGCGCACTGCGCTTACCGAAAAGCGGTAGCAAATACAACTCATTTCCCTATTCGGTGTACCTAACTACTTTTTTCATATAGTATCAACAAAAACTTTTATGTCTTGTTTACTTTATATGTGTCATACCTACACAGCTTCTACTGCAATGGTTCAAATATATTATGAATATTAGAGCTAAAGAATTCATTTGGATTTCTTTTTCACTCTAGAAAAGTTAATTAACACCAAAAAAGGCATAAAAGTAACGAAAAAGTGGCATGCTTGAAACTGTACACGCGCCGGAAAACCACAAACCTTGCCGTTTAAAAATTCAGCATGTGACCAAGCGCCATGCTTGCATTTTTCGAGAGTACTAAAGTCTGCTTCGTTTATATTAAAGACCTCTATCTATTCGTTTTATCCAACATGAAGTACTTGCAGTTACAGTGCTTTCATCCTACACAGCTTTTCTTCTGCACGCTTTTCACTTACAGTAATAGAGGAAAAATACTGTAACTACTTATATTTTGTCATAAAACACTATTACCTGCTAATAGTTTATTTATAGTGTTTTTATCGATCTATATGTATAGTCTGATAGTAACATCAAGCACTCAGGTTTTAAACAGGCCGCACAAACAGGTGCATACGAGTATATGTGCAATCCCTATTACTACTTTCTTTCAATACCCTTCTGGAAGCAACCTGGTCAAATTAAAAAATCCAAATTACTTGATATTACTAATGTCGAGCTTCCTCTATCGATTGAAGTCCATTTTAATTCGTTACAATCCAGTCTATCAAGAGGCTATAGTACATATGCAGAGGCTATAGCTGGAGTCACTCCAGCGATGCCATAGTGACATCGAAGTTTTGAAGTACCGACTTTACCGACGACATCGTAGTCATGGCAAAGCAATGGAGGAGCTCAGCGCGATGCTCGATGACTTCAACTGAGTTTCACAACGGGTAGGCTTAAAATGAACATGGACAAGACGAAAATTATGTCAAATGCCAAAGTTGTGCCCATCCAAGTCTCTGTTGGAAAATCAATACCCGAAGTTTACTCATACATCTACCTGGGATGTATGAGTCCAATTAGGTGGTCCTAGTGGTCCAATAAGGTAGCTCCAACTCGGTTGGGCAGCGTTCGAGAAACTTCGCAATGTCTTTTCGTCCGACATACCTCAGTCTCTCAAGACGAAAGTCTATAATCAGTGTGTGTTACCAGTGACGACATACGGCGCCGAAACGTGGTCTCTCACTATCGGCCTCATCTCAAAGCTCAAGGTAGCTCAGTGAGCAATGGAGAGGGCTATGCTCGGAGTTTCTCTACGTGATCGAATCAGAAATGAGGAAATCCGTAGACGAACCAAAGTAGCCGATATAGCCCACCGGATTAGCAAGCTAAAGTGGTAATGGGCAGGCCACATCGCACGCAGAGCGGATGGCCGATGGAGCCGAAGAGTGCTAGAGTGGAAACCGCGGACAGGCAAGCACAGTGCAGGACGTCCATCCACAAGATGGACAGACCACCTTACAAAGGTCGCCGGAAAATGCTGGATTCAGGCCGCTTCGGACAGGTATTCGTGGAGGTCCAAAGGGGAGGACTATCTCCAGCAGTGGATATCTTACAGCTGAGATGATGATGATGATGGAACATGTTTGTAAGTCAGGACGCAACAATTTCGGCGGTACGTCTTACATTATTACAACTATGGACAGAAAACGGGACGCATCAATCTTAAAGGAAATATATAAAGAATTACTGTCAAAATCTCTAAACAATTTATATTAGACAAGCTGACCACGCAATCGTTGTTTTGCAATATAAATTATTGACTCTCCTCCCGCACCTCATGACGCCTACATCGCATATTATGTTGCAGTCTAGCCGAGCGGGGTGAACCGACAAGACATTTTTCTATGCTTTACATTTTTAAAGTTATAAAAAGGTATTGAATTAGTCTTGATTATTAAATCATTCATTAATCATTTTTTTACATCTTGGGTTGCACTATTGGCATTTTAGTAAGGATCCTTCATTTTTTAAACATATAAGCTATCCGACGGTCAAAAAATGTTCAAATCCGTTTAGTAGTTTTGGGGCCTATTCAAATCAAATAAACAATCAAATTTTTCCTCTTTATAATATTAGTATAGTTAAGAAATATAAAACCCCTTTAGAGAAAGTTAAACACCTGTATGAAGGACTGAATCCTGAAGAAATCAGAATCTTCACAAAAGGGTCGAAAACAAACACTGATATACACATATCTGTACCGCTAATCACAACACTTGAAACACCGTATTACCCTAGCAGTCCTGGTTATTCCATTAGAATACTTAGCGATAGCAGTTCTACCAGCCCTGGATAGCTTCAATTTTAATTGAGATCTAGTATACATTTGTTATAAACAATTATCCAAGGTAAGTCAAAATAACAAGATTACCTTAAAACAGATAAAAGAACATAGCAACTACGAATTGCCCTGTAGGGCTTCGAATTTTCGACCCAGTGCGTCCGGAACCAATAATTCTGATTCCGTTTGGCCAATTCCGTAGTCTTATTAGACAGCGAACCCAGAGGCAACAGTCCCAGTGTAACTTGCTTTTCGTCAATCCTCAAAGTGCGTACATTGTGTGTTACTAGGGCCAGTCGTCGATGAGCTGGGCAACCGAATTTCTGCCGGAGATTCTTAGCACCCCTTGCTCCGCCGTTACATTAGCCGCTATCCACTCCAGGAATTGCGGAGCTGCCACGGGAAGATATGGAGAAATGCAATTCTAAGCCGGCGTCTCACAGCTACAATTACTATTACAATAAGTAAATGATTATGGAATAATCATAAAGTATAAACATCAAAAATAATTTTAAAAATATATAATCGTAAAAACAACCATTGCGACAAGTTCTGTGAACGCTTATAGATCACGTGAGTTTTCTACTTATACTCATGTAACAAACCATAAACTATATAGGATAACCTATCTCATTTTATTCTCTTTGGTATTAGACTTAAAATTTAAACGTTGTCAATTCTTTATTTGACGTTTCTACACCTATAATATATTTTTGTAAATCTTTCTGAATAATATTAAACTAAAAAAACATTTGGAAAAGCAGCTGTTGAGACATTATTGTTAACCAATATACAATAAAGCTTTTTAGGAAAAGGAAAGATCTCAATTGTTTTATTCTATATTGGAGAAATGCAAAACGATAATCCAGTTCTAGTTTCTCGTAAACCTATGAAAAAAGAGTTTAACGGATTTAAAAAAATTATTATTACTTCTAAAAATGATGTTAGTCATTGAAATAATACCTATATCAAATGACAAATAATATCTCATTATCCTATATTTATCTACAAATTTTTATGACTTATACTCTTTTTTTCAGTTTTCAATTGGTCGAGCAAGACATAATTCAGTTGTTATAGCATCTTTAACAATATCGAGAAATCATTGTAAATTCAGAAAAGAAAATAGCAACTGGGTCGTAGATGATTACAGCGCCTTTGGTATAGAAGTAAATGGCATAAAGGTTGGAAAAGGCAATAGTAAAATCCTATCAAATAATGATGTAATTAACTTTGACTCAGAACAGGAATTTATTTACTCATTTCTTTTGAGAGATATCCACATACCACAAAAAAGAATAAAACTTGGGAATGATCAAGATTCTAACATTATTGATGATGTCAAAACAAAATTTGAGGAGGCACAAAATATTGAAATACAACACATAGAAAACAAAATACACAGGCAAAAACTATTACAGGTTACTAATAAGCTACTAAGGGATCAATTATGCCAACAAACAAATATTAAATTGGAACAACTTGAAAATAGCTTTGATTTACAAATTGTAAACCTAAAAGGTGAAAAGGATGATGTAAATAGAAAGAAAACATTATTAATTCAAGAAAGAGATAAACAAATAGCAGCTCTTAAAAATGAAATGGATACTAGAATTACAGAATTAATGGTAAATATTATTGTAATTTCAAGTAATACTATCATAATTAATATATTTTTAAGTGGCATGGCATGTCATCTTCATTTATTTTGAGGCAATAATTATTTATAAGTCTTTTAAGCTAAAATATAGTTAGTCCAAATTTATATTAATATTTACTGTCAGATATTAATGTTAGCATAGAGTTGATTATATAAATTGTATGACTTTTCATAGGTTGTACAACTTGCATCATTTAGGTTCTTTGTCTTAAGCACAAATAACTTGTAATACAAAAACCAATATATAAGTATTTATCATTTTCTGTGTATTTTTTATAAATTTTAATTTCTGTTTATAGAAACAAATAAGAAAGCACAGTGAAAAGGAATCTGAGCTTGTTATTGAAAATAATTCACTGAAGACAAAGTTGCTTAAGGAGAGAGCAGATTTCCTTGTAGAACTTGATAAAGAAAGTTCTTCTAAACAAGATTTACTTAATAATTTGCAAGAAAAAATGAGGATACAAAAAGAAATGTATCTCAAAGAGAAAGAAGATTTAGAAATTTTTTTGAAAAAGGAAATAGAAAACATGAGATGGGTGAAAGATCAAGTAATATCATATTGTTACATATTTTAAGCAGGCTTTGAAGTTATAATTAAAATAAATAATAATTGTATCATATTATGTAGGCTATGTGTATCATGTATGTGTAACATTTTACAGGTCAACAACCTGTAAAATGTAGATGATGAGTTTTCTAAGTTTCCTACCCATCCAAAACTGTCTTATACTAACCAGCATCACAACCGTGCCCATCAGATGCTAGAGGTGTTTTTTCTCAAAGGACCACTTAGCCTAGGTGGGCCCCCTGCTTGTTTGCCTCCTGATTTTCACAAAAAAAAATTGTTTTCTGTAATATTCAAATTTTACATGTAAATTAATCAATTGTCATCTGCTTAAAGGAATTGAATGAGTTGGTTGAACAAAGTAAACAAAGAGAGTTAGAATTATTAGAAGAGCACAAGAAGGTAAAACAAGACCTAGAAAAAGAAATTGAAGATATGAAGAAAAAAAAAATAAATGCCAAACTACAACTCGTATGTAACAATTTCTTAAGTCATTATAAAGTTCATATTTATAGTTTAGTCTATTTCCAACTTTGCAAAACAAGGGGTATTATAAGGGTTAAATGGCATAGATTTATACAAAAAAGACAATTGAGATCAACATTCAAATTCCTTCTGATGAGTATGTATATATATTAATAAATTATAAGTATATTAAAATTAAAATACTTTAACCATAAAACACATTCTTCTGAATTATTCTTTCCAGTTATTACTTCCTTTTGTTTCTTATGCTTTAACCATAATTGCTTGCAAAATTTTTACACTTACACAATTATTTTCACAGAATTTGGAAGAGGAAGTTATCATAGTGGAGAACGAGCAAGAAGACAAAAAGGTACGGCGTTGTAATTTACACAAAGTTATAATACAAGTTTATCAAATAAAATATATTTGGTAACATTACTTGATTTTAACACTGGGTGTTCTCTGGTTCTGCCTCTAATTTAGTTCATTAATCTGCTAAACTAATTAATACAAGCCATTCTACGAAATTAATCACGTAATTATGTCATATTATAAAATTACCAGAGATCATGGCATAATTTATGGGTTATAGCAGGAAAGGATGAATAAATGACAAAATAATGTATACTTTGTTATTACTGTGTAAATATTAAATTCTGATCCTGCATTGTATCTTTTTTTGATTGCAGGAGACAATTGATGATCCTGAAATTAGGCAGTCAGTGGCTGGTCCATCCAGACATAGCACTGATAAGCCTTTAGCAATGATCGGAGAAATTATGGAAACTGAGCTTCAGTGTAGTATTTGTACAGAAATATTTGTTTCCCCAATTCTCCTAAACTGTGGACACACGTTTTGCAAGTTTTGCATTAATTCCTGGAAGAAGAAAAGAAAGGATTGTCCTAACTGCAGGTAACAAAAGTTCTCAACTGTTATAATTAGAAGTAGTGATTAAGAATTTATGATTGATTATTAACAAGAATGTTATATTTATCTTATATGTTAGCCAAAGCGACCTCTGCAGCTTAACTCGGCCGGAGGGTAAACACGCAAGCTCATCGAGAAATAATTATTGCCACGAATAGCGCAAAGGTGTCTCCTACGATACTCAACTTTGTCTTAGCTACTATAATAGGATCACCCGATTCTTTTTCATTTCAATTAATTCATCATTCTTCATCAGCCTCTGTCACTATTAGCTTACAGTTAATAGTTAAAAATTTTAAGTATTTTATATATTCATATTAAGTAAATTGTTTTCAGGGCACAAATAAAACATGAAAGTAGAAGCATCGTGGTAGAATCCTTCTTAGAAAAAATTCTACCGAACCTATCAGATAAGATGAAGAAGAAACGCGAAGATACATTAAAGAGTAGAGAGGGTAAAAAATTGTTTACGTAATCACGCCAAAATGGAAAAGACAGCTTCGTAATATTTTTTTTTTATGTGCAACAAGGGCAAATCTTGCAGTTTTACCACTTACTTTTGACTAAACTGTAATCAAAATCAGTTAAATTGTTTTGAGATATTTGAATCATTATAGCACATTATACATTCAATGATAATTATGAAGCTGCTTTATTCACAGCAGATTAAACTAGTCCTTTGAAGACCCGCGTGGAAACCAAGCGATATATTTCTTGTCTTTAATAGAACATATTGTAACCTGTAGATAGATAACCGCAGGCAAATAGTAAATAGCTTGAGTTACTGCTACAACAATTACCAAACTCTATAATAATAATAATCAGCATTCATTTTTGTTAAATTCAATTCGTTATTTATTTATAAATATTACCACAGATAAATATGAAAATATCTCCATTTCATAGATTTTTATTAGTTTGCAGTAATAAGATTTTTGTTTTAAGAATTTTATTGTAATTGCTTTGAATTTGAATTTAACTACCGGTTTATCGGAAAATGTCTGAAAAATAGAAGAGCAGCGGCCGAAAGCGAGAGTGACACGCCGTAAGACGAGAGCGAGGGACTTTCCGCGGAGAGCGAGAGACTTTCCGCCGAGAGCGAGAGACTTTTCGCCGAGAGCGAGAGAGGAAGATTCGGGGGTGATCTGGAGCCTAGATGAGACCTGGACGACCTTGATACCCGACAATAACAGGTTAGTAGAAATAATTTCTCACGAATTAAAAAAGTATGAAGTTTTTACCTCTATTTATAATTTATTTATTTACAATTTTTGGTCATACAGGGTGTCTGGTGGCAGATTTATGTTTTCAAATTTAAATAAAAAATAATATGTTTGACATATAATTTTACTACAAGTATTAAAAGATTAAGTACAAATGCGGATTTTATTTTTTAAAGATAGTGTCATCGAAATGTCATCCATGCTGTTGCGCACACTGTCCGAAATTGAGCCTCGTATTCCGTGCCACACGCTGTAGTAAACTTGGTTCAATTACTCTGATTCCTCGCCGAGTATTTTCTTTTAAGTTCACAACAGTTCGCGGATTGTTGGCGTAAACTCTCTCTTTGAAGGAGGTAGCCCCATAAAAAAAAATCCATTGGAGTTAGGTCGGGTGACCTCGGTGGCAACGGAATGTCCCCAAAGCGACTAATCAGTTTTTGAGGGAGATTTTCTCGCAACAAATGCATCGAAGCTCTGGCCGTGTGTGCGGTCGCACCATCCTGTTGAAACCACGCGTGTGATGAGAATGATGAATGAGCTCGCAGGTTCGTTAAAAAGAAATTCGATATCATGAGCCGATAATTCTCACCATTGACCATCGTCGCTTGGCCCCGTGCATTTTCAAAAAAAATAGTCCGATTATCCCATTCGTGGATAAAGCGCACCAAACAGTTACAACAGTTGCACAGGTGTTTCAGTCGAGTATTGCAAGTTCGTAGAGCCCAATAACGGCAATTTTGCTTGTTTACGTGTCCGTTTAAATGAAAATGAGCCTCGTCGCTCCAAAAGATGGAATTCACAGTGCGAAAACGCTCCAACATGGTTTCACAAAAAAATTTGCGTGACACAAAGTCATTTTTTTCAATTCTTGAATTATTTGAATTAAAAAGATGAAACTTCATATCTTCTTTCAAAATTTCTTGCACAATTGCTCCATGCTCTTGGAAGTCACAGTGAAGCTGCCCTTTTCCGTATCGAAAGTCGTGCATTTTCACGTAAACTGCGTTCAACCAGTTCAATGTTTTCGGAGGTCCTTGACGATCGACTAGGTCCTGGCCGTGGTGTGTTCATAGCCGAAGCAGTTGCGC
>JAAAKR030000037.1:383781-415726 GCA_010014985.3 Delias pasithoe
AAAAAAAAAAAAAAAAAAAGGTAATATTTTTAATGCCTCTGTTTTTCTGGTTTAGTTGAACTGCTGAGGGATTATAATTGTATACGGTAGGTTACGTACCGGGCAGGCGACGTCAGCCCGGTCCACTCGTTTATCATTTCAAAGGTGAAAAAATCAAAACCTAAAATAATTAGGCCAAATTAAATAGCATATTGGTATTAAAATCATATAATTCAGACAAATTTGTAAACGAAAAATACAAAAAATACAAAGTCACTTCATAAGCTGTATTAGTTACGAAATCATCTATGAGCCACAACTAAAACATTGGTCTTTGTTAAGTAATGAGCATGCTATCATTGACATTTCTGCATCGTCTTTCTCGGCTTTATCATTCCCAACTTTAACTTTAGACTTGTCGACCGTGAATTGAATAGCATTTGCGGCTGGTTTTGTACGCAAGTAATACATTCCCGTTTTAAGGCCCATTTTCCAGGCGTGAAAATGAATTGAAGTCAATTTTCCATAATTTGGTTCAGCAACATGGATATTAAAGGACTGGCTTTGGTCAATGAAGGCACCTCTATCGGCCGCCATTTGAATTGTAGTTTTGACTGAAATTTCCCATACTGTTTTATACAGATCCCGAATTTCCTTGGGTATGGTTTCAATATTTTGAATGGAACCATTATGGTGAATGATCAGATTTTTCATGTCCTCATCCCAAAGATCAGCCTGTGTTAAATCTTTCAATAGATGGTGGTTGACAACTTGAAATTCTCCTGAAAGTACCCTTCTCTGGTATATATTAGATGTAAAAGGTTCAAAAGATTCATTGTTGCCAAGAATTTGTGCAGTAGATGCTGTTGGCATTGGTGCAATAAGCAAGGAGTTACGAAGCCCATGTTTAGCAATCTTTTGTTTTAAGGCCGCCCAGTTCCAAAGCTCTGTGGGTGTTTTATTCCACATATCATACTGTAAAATACCCTTACTTGCAGGGCTATTCTCATAAGTGTCATAAAAACCATCTTTTTCTGCTAGTTCACAACTGGCTTCTAATGCTCCATAATAAATTGTTTCAAATATTTGCTGATTTAGTTTTATGGCGTTTTCACTCTCATATGGATAACGCATTAAAACGAATGCATCAGCCAGTCCTTGAACACCAATCCCAATAGGCCGGTGCCTCATGTTTGAATTTTTAGCCTCTGGGACTGGATAGTAATTAATATCAATAATTTTATTTAAGTTTTGAGTAATTATTTTAGTTACTTCTTTTAATTTTTCAAAGTTGTAGCTTTTATCTTCATTGACAAACATATTGAGGGCTACGGAAGCTAAATTACACACAGCCACTTCATCTGTTGATGTATATTCCACAATTTCAGTACAAAGATTACTGCATTTAATGGTGCCAAGATTTTGTTGATTGCTTTTTCTGTTACATGAATCCTTATACAACATGAAAGGAGTCCCTGTCTCGACTTGTGCTTCTATAATGGCTTTCCATAAAATTTGAGCGCGAATTTGTTTAACATATTTATTTTGTTTTTCATATTCTTCATACAGTTTTTCAAATTTATCTCCCCAGCAGTCAGCAAGGCCAGGAGAGTTGTGAGGACACATGAGGCTCCAATATTCATTATTCTCTACTCTCTTCATAAACAAATCAGGTATCCAAAGAGCATAAAACAATTCTCGGGCGCGAACCTCATCTTTACCAGTATTTTTTTTCAAATCCAAAAACTCAAATATATCAGCATGCCATGGTTCTAAATAAATGGCAAAGGCTCCGGGTCTTTTGTTTCCTCCTTGATCAACATATCTTGCTGTGTTATTGTATACTCTCAACATAGGCACAAGACCATTTGAGATACCATTTGTGCCCGCAATATAAGTCCCTTTAGCTCTTATACAATGTACATGAACACCAATTCCACCAGCAGACTTTGATATTAATGCACATTGCTTTAAAGTATCATATATACCTTCAATACTGTCATCCATCATAGCAATTAAGAAACAAGAAGACAATTGGGGCCTAGGTGTGGCAGCCGAGAAAAGAGTAGGACTGGCATGAGTAAAGTATTTATCAGATAAAAGATTATATGTTTTGATGGCTGCATCAATATCATCACCATGTATACCTATTGCCACTCTCATTAGCATATGTTGTGGCCTCTCTGCAACCTACAAAAAATAAGAATCACTCTTCAGAGGAAGGAATAGGGCTATATGAATTTAAAAGATTGAATTACTCAAAATCTAAATTTGTTTCATCTTTTTAAACATTGCAGTTGGTGTATCAGGGCTAATATAAAAAAACCATAATTTATTTCCTACAAAATTAAAAATTCTCACTAACCTTGTTATCTATCTTTAGCAGATATGATCGTTCTAATGTTTTAAAACCAAAATAGTTATATTTAAAATCTCTGTCATATACAATTGCTGAATCCAATCTGTCTTTGTTTTTCATAATAATATTATAGTGAAAGTCAGATATCATTGGAGCCTTTTGATTTGTATGTGCATTGATAAAATTATACAAATCTGTCATAACATCTGGAAGTTAAATACATATGAATGTCTTTTATTCTCATTCAGTCATTGTAACAAGAAATTTTACTAGTCAAAATTACCTGAGAAATGTTTTTTTGTTTCCTTATGTAAATTGCATATAGCAAGCCTGGCTGCAAGTAGAGCGTAATCAGGATGATCAGTCGTCATTGTTGCACATGTTTCGGCAGCTAAATTATCAAGCTCAACTGTAGTTACTCCAGAATAAATACCACTTATTACTTTTAGTGTAATGCTCACCTGAATAACAATTAAATATGAATGCTGCTTTAAGTTTTAAGTTCATGAGTAATAAAAGTATGTTAAAGAAGAATAAAGATAAAAAGATTTTTTACATTCTAACAATGAATCCTTAGAAAATGTGAAAATACCAATAAATTTTTTATTATTATTTTTTGCCTATATATTTTAGCTTATCTTACAAATACTGCTGAATATTTTTAGATTAACACTTACAGATGATCACAATGTGACAGAGGATAAAACACACTAATCTCTGAAAGTGAGTTTGATTTTAATAATGTCATAATTTTAGTGGCTTAGCTGTATCTGCTTATGACTTTCATAAAACATATGGATGGAATTAAAGGTATACTGAGGAATCATTATTTCAGTAACACTTATGGGTCTCCAGGTATATAATATAATAGACAATTTTATTTTTGAAAAAACTGATTATAAGACAACACTTACAGGATCAACAAAATCCATGTTAAGCCCATAGCAAAGCTTTTTAATTCTTGATGTAATTTTATCAATATGGACCTCTTCCATTCTGCCACCTGAATAAAATTATGGCATGCGAATTAGTTTCAAATAAACGTAGATCACACAAAAAAAAAATAGGGCGGATTGTTTATATCTAAAAAGTATAAGAAACTTAACCCATTCCAATTAACCAAATTTTTGTGAACAATTACGGCATAACTAGCATAATAAAATCTAACATATCTTAGGTTAAGCAATATATAAATTATAATTCAAATTACATATATAAATTTACAAGTTACTCACCACGTTTAAGAACGTATAGCTTATTCATCTTTCCAACCATTGTGAATTTATTTAGGTATTTCTTTCGATTGAATAAACTGCAAAGTTAGTGAAATGTAATATTCTCTAATTCTGAATTGCTAATTTAACAATTACATGAGCAACGTTTTAAAAGCAAACAATAGCTTAAATTTCAAGTTGTGCATGGTAATCACATGAATACTTGCAAATAAAGTAGTTTAGATACTGATTAGGCAATAAAATATCATTAAATTAATTCTTTGACTTATTTAATTATAATACGATAACATACCTAAAGCTTTGTGGAACACTGTAAAGATAATATTTGTAAAAAGACGATAAAAGGCGGGGAAAAAACGTCCAATTAATCAACTATTCAGTGTCTGTGACAAAACCTTATAATACATTTTGAAATATCATCTTTGAGCTTTGGCGGTTGATTGAACTGTGGTCACTGCCCTCGAGGGGTTCGTGATGTTAGCTTCAACGGCTTTGACAGCTCTTCAAGGGAAAATAGTGTGCGCTCCCTCTGGAAACAGAGCGATGATTGGCTTGGGTCCAGTATATCCCGAAGAAAAAAAAAGGGTCGATGATAGAACTCCGCCCGTCGTGCTGCAATGGTACGGTGTGGCTGGGAGCAAGTCGCAGTCATGATCCACCGGTTGAGAATCTCAGATAATTCGGGAGACGCCAAGTGGGATGACCAGTGGACAAAGCTGCAGCTCCAGCCCTCGGGATCATCGTAGTTAGTTGAAGCCGTGGAATGCTCTCACTCAGAGGCAGTATTTAGTAGAGTCATCAAGTTCAAGTGGGACTATGACAGCGCTACCACAAAGTCAAATTGTAAGTTTCCGCGCGAATACCTCCAATTTATTTGTTGGTGGCACGGTGCGATGCGGGGTGAAAGTGTGGGATTGGGGAAGCCTCCATTCTCGAAGGTTTCGTCTCTTTAGCTTATTTGGCTTTGACGGCCCTTCAAGCAAATGAAAAAAAGCACCCTGTGAAATCAGGGTGGTGATTGAGTTAGGCTCAGTTGTAGCCTTAAGAAAAGAGAATCGATAATAGATTTTTGTGGTATTAATAAGGCTCTTATGTTCGATGTTGTATGTGTGAACGTTTTATTTGTGTGGAAAAGAAGATATATTCTACAGATCTAACCGTTACCGTACCCAGTGCCGTAAATCTATAAAAAACTCCAATTGTAACTCACGGCCAGCCCGCGAGTTCACCATCAACCTACGTTAAGCTGTAGAGTTCGGTACTCAAATTGCAAGCCGGCAATGAATTGGCCAGTCTTAAAAAATAATAATGTATATACTTGAGTTAATAAAACACAATAAATAGACAATGTTAAACAATTGGTATTGAGATTTGTTATTAGATTGCAAGATTCATCGTATTTAGTAATACTTTAATTAAATAGATTAAATTCCATCTTGTAATTAAAAAATTTTCTTCACAAAAAAAATGTGAGTCGTTGTGGGACGCCAGGCAGATGTGAAACACCTGTGTGTACAAGTAAATAAATAAATATATATTTACTATTAATATATACATTATTAATATAAAATAAATAAAATTTTATATTTATATAAAAATTAACATGAACTATTATAATATTAAAATATATATCAAATCATACCTGTAAGAAAATAAATAATAATAATAATAAATAAAATGTATATATATATATACATTATTATATATATAATATATTTATATCATTAATATAAATACGCCACATCGTACACTCTACTACACGTAAAATATATATATGTATACCTTAGTATAGAGTGGTGACCCGTCGCCACGGCAAGCGTCGCCACGCCATCAATTCGGTTTACAAGTGAGCCTATTGATGTTTCACATGAAAAACCCCTTAGCAAATTTTAGAAACATGTTTAATGATAAATCTGATTTGGTCCATTCAAAAAGTTGGCGTCGCGATCACGCAATGATGCCTGGGTGAATGGTAAGCTCGGTATGCTGTTGCGGTGATGTTAAGCCTTTGTCTGGTTGAGGTATAATATCATGGCCCTGCAAAATTCGGGAAGTGAGGAGCAATTCAATTGAGCAAGAAGCGGCAATTGAGGGTATGCTTTGTAACTATTGCGCATTAGGAGAAGCTCTTAAAGCCTTTGATCGGCTTTGAGCTAAGAGCTACGTCAGTGCGAGCACGGCGTAGAAGCGTTCGCCAACAGTGACTAAAAAGGTTGCCATGTTAGCGGTGCCGTAGGCGGCATAGTAAGGCAAAACAAAGGCTGGATTGCCAGCAGCGATAGCCCAGTGTGACGATGAGTTGGCAGGTATACGTCCGTCTTGTACGGTTGTTTCTTTTTTTGTGTTTACATATCCTAGAACTAGGCTAATGAGGTTGATTCGCCCCTTAGCAGAGGCGCCAGCTACGTACTTCAACTTTTTGGAATTCATCTTTCATTAAACACAGGCCACTGGTCCTCTTTGGAAATTTTAGTTCTACTTTCTACCTTATTTCCCTGTACCAGCTATAAATTAATCGTCGGGCAATAAAGACAGGCACTAAAAGGCTAGTACCTAGAGCGGACACTCGTAGAACCCTTAAAAAACTTTGTCATATATTACATATACATATAATTAGTATATAAATGCAACGAATCCAGTTAAACAATACGCAATAAGCACCTGTAGAATTCTATAGAAGTGCGGCGTTTTATTAACTAAATTGAACTTTTCATAGTCTGGTTTCCAGTAGAACCAAAATGAAAATGTTGCGCGCTGCTATGTCGCCTAATGCCCGTTGACATACTCCCAATTTTATCCAAAACTTGGCTTCGAAATAAGTGATAAATCATACAAGTACGATTACGACAAATTAAATAATATACAATAACTTGAAACCATAGAGTAATTATTTCTTCTCTAGAAAAGTGAAAAACAAAACTAAATTGCATTGCAATGAAAATAATTTAAAATGATAATACTTCTTACACAAACGTTTAATATTCTGGCTTCAGTACTACAGCAGGTTTTACAGTTAACATCCTTTGTTGGACAAGTTATTTTATTTATATTATCTACTGTTCTAAACATTGTTTATGAAATCTTGAAAAGTGGTATAATATTTTTGCAGATTGTTTATGAAGACAATGTTTTCTTGTTTACTGAAGAAATACCAAATAGTTTATTATTGTATTTTGATACTTTGCAGACACAATACTTGAGTACAAAGAGTTGTTTCAGTTTAATGTATAATGAAATAGATTTTAAAATTTCTTCCTTTCTTACATCCATCAGCAATGTTATTCATACTCTGTTTTTGATATTATTTGAAATATTTTATTTATTAAAAAGTTCTATATTGATACTGGGAGATGCAATATGGATAATATTAACCTTTTTGCCACTTCATTTAACATATTTACTTACAATATTAGTGAATTATATTAAAGGATTTCTTTTTAATACTATTCTTTACATTTATAAAAATCTTTCAAAGCTATCTAACTTTTTATCAGATGTGCCTTTTGAATCATTCATAGGTATTTTATCTGCTATTGCCATAGTAAGGTTCTATATAAATTTTCAAATGCAAATAAATACAGAATTTTGTAATTTGTATTGGATTATTGTACATAGAGTTTGGTACTTTTATCACACAATTTACAACTATTTTATAGATACTGAAGTTGGTATGATAGGAAGAATTGCTAATAGAGATAGAGAATTTCTAGAGACAAGAGATATGTTACAGGAAAATGTGGAGGAAATAAATTCAGTTGATGGTTTATGCATTATATGCCAAGAGAGACAGAAATGTGTTTTAATATTACCATGTAAGCATGTGTGTCTTTGTAGAGAATGTTGTCACCGTCTCTACGGCTATCAACGTACATGTCCTATTTGTAGAACCTTTATTTACCAATCAGTGACAATTTATTTGTGACATTGAATAATGATAAATTCAAGATCTGGTACTGTAATTGTAGGTTAATAAATATATAGTAAAAAAGCTTATTGTTTTGTTATTACAGTGATTTATTGAAGAAAATACAGCTCAGTTCAAATCGGGAAGTTGATAATGTACATAATATGTATATCATCAAGACTTGATGTATAATAAAATGTTTATAATCCTATTTGATCATATCTGTAACTGTAAGGAATTATTTGGAAAAAAATTATAGTTCAAAAATCTGAAGTATTTAAGATTTTTAAATGTTTGAATACATGACTTTCATTGGCGTAAAATTACTAAAAAGTAATATTGGTTAGAAATTACGAACATTCTTATACTGTAAACTATTTGTTACTTTATTTGCATTCAAAGTGAAAACAGCAAAAACTAATATAATGAATCCAATGATACACCCTAGAATATCACCAAACTGCATGTAAATCCATTCCTTAAATAAAATTCCAGAAGCGATAATAGTCAAACTTGTAAACATAACATAATATATAGGTGTTACTATATTAGTTTTAAATGAATCCAATGACTTATTTAAATAATTAATCTGTATAACTATACCTACAATCGCCAAAGTAAAAATTGAACAAAACATAATAATTTCAGTGTCATGAATATTTAAGCCATCTTTAATAGCAAGAGCCACAGCTTTACAAAAAACAACAGAAAGGCTACCTATAGCAGAACAAACTGTAAGATAAACAAATATATTTGAATTTCCATATTTAGGAACTAGCAGAGTCCGAACAATTATAAATAAACACATTACAAAAAATACATAAGAAACAAAAATAGTATCACATAATCTCAACGTAATTTCTGAAAAGGTCTTAACATTTTCTGTATTAGGTGAATGTAAAATTAAAATAATAGAGCCAATTATACAAAAACCACAACCAATCTGAAATAAAAATAACATGATAAAAATGTTATTCTAAGAATAAGTCTTTCAGTTTTATATATACAGATAAATAATGTTCATTTAAAATACCTTTGCAACAAAATTAAGTTTTTCATCAAGAAATTTTGCAGATAATATTGCTGTAACTAGTATACTCAATGCACCAAGCGGTGTCACTAATGCTGCTGGCACAAAGGCATATGCAAGGAGATTTGCTCCCTCTCCTACTCCCACTACAATAAAAAAACGTAACTTAATCCAAAAGAATTATAACTTGTCCTATATAATTTAATAATAAAATTTTATTATTTACTTGTCAATAGTCCTAGCCACCACATCCATTCTTTTAAGTATGAGTAACCTCCAGATGATGCTCTTAAATGACCATCATCTACTAATTTTTTTAGCGCTTTCTTTTTAACAATAAAACTAATTCCAATAAAGATACTTGACAAAATGGCTAGATTTAACCCAAATAAATAAGACATATACTCATTATCTTGTTCCAACAGTTCTTTTTTTGCCATCGTGAGTAACTTAGTTCATAAATCATATCAATTTCCAATACATTTATTTAGTGGAGAGCTGTGAATCATACTACATAATTTTTTTCAAGATAATATCTATTGTTTTTTAGTATTTACTATTTAATTTAGACTTTAGACAGATCAAATAGTAGTTACAGACTTGTTAAAAAATATCGATATATCGATAATATGTTCGATAATTTAGGTATAAAGTCAATATTTTTTTAAATTTAATATTTCAAAATCCCAAAAAGGAATACTTTTTTCATTTAACATTCTTTTTTACAAATTATATTTTATGTATTTTTTTATTTTTGGTTGATTCGATTTTTTTTGTGAAAGGCTAACTCGCTACATCGCCATAAGACCTTGCCAGCTTATGTCAGACTACGCAAATTGTAACGTGCGCTGCGAGCGCTCGCCCGGTAAACGGCTGCGGCTTTTCAGCAGCGTGTTTTCCTTGGACAGCCTTCTAAACTACTCGTTTTTACTAGATTTTCAGTTTTTAAGTTGGCATTCTTGTCATTTTTAACATTCGCTGCCCGTCCAAATATTGATATTTTTTAGTAGAAATAGTAATAATAATATCGATATTAATATTTTCTAAAAATATCGATATGTAAAATATCTATACTTTATTGCATTTCCGACATCTCTAAGTAGTTAACTAATTCTGATAAGTGTTAATAGATACGAAAACTGCTAGTAATGTGCCGACTCAAAGCTAGACTAGAATATCTAGCAAATACTCACGTACTCGAGTAAATTTTTTTATCTGCTATTCGAGCGGTCAGTTTAACGACATTTTTAAAATAAACAAAGGCAAAAGAGACCTAAGATATTCCTAGAAGCTATAACCTAGAAGGTTTTTTAGGACTGTCTATCCGATGTTGGTCATACGGCATAAAGACTCGCTGAGAATTTGTTTTAGCCGCGAATAGCGTAAGGACGTCTCCTGCGAGACACGAACCTCGGCTTAACCTGTTGCACGAGGGAGGATCGCCTGAGTGACCGGTCGAAAGCTTACCGAAGTGGGCCTAATGAAAAAGATAGGTCCTCGCCTTCGTTGCCGGCGAAGGCGGTTGTTAGCGCAGTCCCTACACAGAACCCTCATCATCATCATCTCAGCCGTAAGACGTCCACTGCTGGACATAGGTATACGTGGAGGTCCAAAGGGGTATAACCACGCATAACTGTCCGAAGCTGCCCACATCCAGCGCTTTCGGGCGACCTCTGTAAGGTCGTACCTCCATTTTGTAGGTGGACGTCCCACGCTTGTCAGTCCATGGTCTCTACTCTAGCACTCTTCGGCCCCATCGGCCATCTGCTCTGCGTGTGATGTGGTCTGTCCATTGCCACATCAACTGCTAATCCAACGGGCGATATCGGTTACTTTGGTTCGTCTACGGATTTCCTCATTTCTGATTAGATCACGTAGAAAAACTCGAAACGAGCATAACCCTCTGCTTTGGTCGCTAAGCGACCTTGAGCTTTCAGATGAGGCCGATGGTGAGAGACCAGTTTTCGGTGCCATATGTCATCACACAGAACCCTAACATCTGAATTTTATTTATTAGGCTTTTGGGAGGGATAGCAAGGATGAGCAGTGCTCCGTCCGTGGGCACCCCCGGCCCTTTCAGGGCCGCGGGTGCGTTGCTGGCGATTAAAGGATAGGTACGCTCTTTTATAAGGTCCTCAAGTCGTATTATTTTGTAAATACCTCTGCAGGTAGCTGATTCCAGAGTGGTGGAATCATATTAGAGTTAATTTTTTGTTGAAAGTTATATTAGTTAAATTATGAAATTTAGAGTGGTTTTAATGTTTTTAAAACTAGTGACATGTTATAGGAAAAATCTAACGTATGAAGCTTTTTCAATATTTTATTTTATCTACATTATTCGTGTGTTATTTATATTTACGTTGCGTATCCACAGTGTGGGGGCACGCCTTTTCCTATTCTTCATTTTTAAGAATTTAAAATAAAAACATCTCTTCATTACAGTTGTCCATGCTGAAAAACTTGATGAAAAGTTGCCTAGAATGAAAAATGATTCAGATCTTCAGATTGACGCACTAGGATAAATGTGATTCGACTCGATCCTCCGACGCGCATCTGCTGTAGTGAACGCTAGGCTTTATATTGACCATTTATTAAGCTGTAACGAAAATAGAGGGATACTTTAATTTTAAGAAAAACAAAACAGGAAGGACTAGAAAGTATATAGTCTTAAAACAACATTTTTCTGTACTTCCATACAAACGTTTCGTAATAATACTTAAAAATCAACTAGAACTTTAATGCCATACAATAAGTTCAAGTTTAGTGGAGAGATTCCAGAAACACAAAATGATTGCGCCACTTAAGAACTACTGGACACATTTTATATTTCTTTTGGTAGCCGACATCCTAGATTACCGTACAGGCTATTTAACAACCGAATAAAAATACGAGTTGTTTCGTGTTTCCATTTTAGTGGGCCCAAGGATTGCTGAGGATTCATAATTCTAGCAGGTAGCTTGCGTAGCGGATAGTACGAAGTCTGTAGGGTCCACTACAATTTACTTTTTAAAATGTTAAACTTTACTAGATAGTTGATGGATTCCAAGCCTCACCGAGGATACAGTTTTAAATCATATCAGCGCCGAAGAGGGTTTACTAGAATACATTCATTATTATAATTTTCTTAGTAGAAATTATTTAGTATGTACTTAGCAGAATTATTTAGGTACACTATAAGCTAATTGGAGCAATCAGCAAATATACAAATTTATATTTATTTGTTTATTTAAAACACAAAATGAAGTACTTTACAATGCATCAGGCCAAAATAAATTGGAAAAATATTAAATTCCCAAACCATCATGAAGTTAGTTTCCACAACATTAAACAAAAACGTACGAACAGCAATTCAATACAAAGTTTGTCTAATCATAATACTTAGATTCCAATCACATACAGAATACCCAATATTGGCATCCACCAGTGATTTAAAACCCCAATTAAGAAAATAGTTAAGGATTTTAAACAGCCAACACTTTGGAAAAAACAATTATATTTAATCAGGCTTACTTAAAATAAAAAATTTAATACAATTGAAACTTAAAATATTTAAAAGCAAAAAAATGGTAAATGATTAATATTTTTAAATTGCCTACATAAGTGGAAAATCTGTTATGGACTTTATTTATTTTAGCACTGTAAAGTTGCATGATTTCCTCCTTACACTTATTTTTTCTTGTACTTGCAAAATATACCTTATCTGAAAAGGTTTGTATTAAACCTTTATACTTGCATTCATCATCGAACATTATACCAGACAACCCACTGTACAAATTAACAAAACAAGGTTATTAAACTAAGCACAAGTACTATACTATACTGGATAACAGTTCACATATAAAATTAATTCCAATAGGTGCTCATTTGTATTATTAAAACAAAAAGATATTAATTAATCTTTGCTTATACGCAACGTGTATAAGCCGAATAACAAACCCATTTAAAATCGATACCACATGTGAACTGTCATCCATCATCATGTAGCTAGTTAAGATAATTAATCCTGCATCTCCTCGGGTAATTCATGCGGATTGATAATGCCTGGCACCGAAAGTTGGACCCTCCGTTTTTCCTCTTGAGCCTGGCTAAGTGCTAACAGTCGTTCCTCCAAATACAGATCACTATCATCTTCGCCTGTGTATTCCTGTAAACCACAAAAATATGCACTCCATAGTATTTAGTGCAAATAGCCTCGGTAGCAACAGTAGTGAGTCTTACGATAGACCATAAAAAAGAAATGATATCGTAATTTTACACCTGTGAAATTTTTCACAAACATGTATAATGCAATCAATATGTACAATGTTATGGATAAGAAATGAAATATTTATTCATACGTAACAAAGTTAAAAAAAACGAGCGTTTTGCTTTGGAGTTTCTTCGTATTTTTTTTGCTTCTGTGCCTAGCAATCACAACTTTGCCACTTTTCGAGTATGCTGATTGTGAAAAATTTCGTGCTGTCAAACGCATTCGTGACAATACGTAACGGTCTACGCGCTTTTAAGCCATGCATTTAAAGCAGAGATCATTTCGTTTAAATGTTCGATTCAAGCGGACATTAATAATGGCATCTATAATAGGTTCCCAATATAATAAATAGCTTTTAATTTTATTAGGGTAACTTTGCAAGACTGTTAAGAAAACAAAATATATTGGCGATATAATCTAGACGTGTAAAATGTTTCGGTATTCTTTGTAAACGCATTAGCAAGTGGATTTAACAAAAAGTACACGTCAAATTAACCTGTTCGGTTTGTTAAAAATGCGATGGAAATGTGACATTAAATTTGAATAACCATAGTGAAAATTCCGAACGGCAAACAAGTTTGTGATTTAAAAGAACCATAAGAAAATTGATAGCCTATTGAGAATCACCTTTTCAAGAGAAAAATTTTAATGACATACTGCTCAATGTTAGTCTGAATTAAAAGTATCAAAAACTGCGGAACCACAAAACTTCTTTGAACCAGGATAATTAATTTGTTCAAAAATTTCAATTAAATTATATTCTTGTATTTTATTTTGCCACCTAGGAAACTTTATCATATAAATAACTAAACGATATTCAGAGTTTCTGTGGTCGCGGCATGTTTAGGAAATTTATTGTATATTATATTAATTTGTTTACCTACCTATGTAAACTTCTTTATAGACATTATCAAGCTCTACAACTTTTATAACTCAATTATGTACCAGCATTAAGGCAGCGCTTGTAAAAAACATTATTGTTCAATCTTGCAAATCTGACTACTAAGAATTTCATATTTCGGGTTAATATTTAACTCATAAAGAATTAATATTCAAGATCAATACAGTACATCTAGAGATTTCTCCCAACAACACCGTAAACTAAGTATTTATACCATTAGTGATGTAACAAGGAGACTAGAACAATAATGTTACTGAAAAAACTACTTTAAATTAATTTTGCTATAAATAGTGAAGCCCATTCGGGCTTTAACGAATTTTAACGAATCGTAAATACAACTTTCTTGAAAATCGATTCATACCCTTATCTGAACTAAGAAGTCTCTTAGATGATCCTTAAATGCAGGAATATCTTGATCCAGATTAAATAATCCCTGTACTGTGATTTTGACTTGATTGGCAGTCAAGTGAGGAAAAGCTGTTCTTAAAAGATTTGCCACATATTCCTGAAACAATTGGGTTGAGTTCTTAGAAAATATTCACATTATTTTTATGTATTCTCATTTATAAACATCATCAGTCATGTAATATATTAGAGCCACAACATACATTCTTACCTGAATGTAAACTACATTATCTGGTGTTGGTCCAAGAGCAATAGTAACACGGCCAGTCTCGACCAGAGAAAATATGTGTGCTAAAATTGTGGCATGCATTGTAAGACCAGCCCCATGAGAAGTGTCGGTCACCACACTAAAAACATGTTCCAAGATGTCACACAAATATGTCTGGTAGAAACTCTGTGCTGCTTGAGGGTGCAGCTCAACATTTTGTAATAATCTGTACATTATCTGCAAACCAGTATCTGATACATTCCTCATTGTATGTTTAAATGCCCAAATAATGGAATCTAACACCAATTTAAATTGTGCTGGGGGTATACTAAGGAATGCTTTAAAACAATATGAGTTAACAGCCTGCAATAACAGGAAAAATTCAGTTCTGTGTTCAGGATATTCTTCAAAGTCCTTATTGATCATATCTAAAGTGCATTCAAATACTGCATCAAAAATTTTTGGTACTTCAGATGTTATATGACCTCCAAGTTTGTGTACAATAGCAGACATACATTCCAATACTTCTGGCTCCCGAGCATCAGGGACTGTTGTCCTTTGATAATCTAGGAGGACAGCATCAAGAAGAGGAGGAATAAAGTTTTCCAAAACCATGCTGTTATCTGTGGATCGAGACACCCAACTTCCTATCAACTTTAAAGTTTCTTTCTTTATTATCCTCATATTTTTAATAAGAGGTTGTTTAGTGACTGCTACACCATTGAGAGCAATCGCTTGACTGATATTTTCAGACATAACCTTGTAGACATTTAGCATGTCCAAATAAATTCTTCCAAGCTGCACAACATACGGGTGACCTAATGCACGACAAGCACTGACATTTGTTTTAAGAATGCTCACAAGCTGTTTGACTGCTTCCGGATCCTTAAGAATATCTACATTGTGAGATGCTTGTGATATAATGTCATCCCACACCTGATTTGGCAACAACATGTATTTTTCAATAAGTTGCTCCTGTGCCACTTGGTCAACTTGGGCACTTATCATGTAGCCAACTGCTTCATAAAAGGTATGAACTTGAAGTGTTTGTAAGTCACAAATTATTGAACTGATAGTACTTAAAATCTCCTCAATAAATGGACATGCTTCACCCACTTGAGTTGTAACAAAATGTCGTCGACATTTTAAGGCTATTTTTATAAATGTGTCGCATGCCATATCTTGGACACCATCATGAGTTTCATGCATGAACTCAAACAGTTTATTGACAACAGTCTTTAAAAACTTCCAATGGACTCTGAGGAAGCGTGGGTATTGTCCAACAACATACATAATGTTGCTAGCAATAATTGCTTTGTTATCTTTACCTTTTTTCTGTTCACATAAACCCAATAAATCTTTTATAACAATTACCAGAAACCTCTTTTCATCCTCTTCTGTCATAGCCCCAGATATAGAGCCAATTGCCCAACACAATGTATTTAAATTTTTCCATGACCACTCAGTACCATTTACTTGATTTTGCAACTTATCAGTCATTATACGTTCAGTATCTGCATAATCTAAATGAGTTAAATATACCAATGTCTCTCTCATGTTCTTATACAAGCTAATAGAATCAGTATCTTTCATAAACTCTCTTACAACTTCACCATTTTCATTTTCCACTACAAGAACCTCTTCAGGTTTTGCCATCCTGGATATCATAATGTAACGCAAATTACTAAGTACATCTGCATATAGTGCCTTTCTACCCATACTCTTCCCTAAACTGAAACCAAGCCCAGCAGAGTGGGAACAAGGAGTTACTTTATATAAATCAGCAGCTAAGGCATTCCAAAATTCTAAACAGATCTTAAAAATTTCTACTTCCTCAACTTCTGATATCAAAACTAAATATCGCAGAGCATTCATTAAAGTGTTTGTTAAGCCTCGTCTTTCTATTAATTGACCATGTTCTTTTAAATAAGTACACAGAAATAAAGCCAAATTTTGAATAAACACTTGTTCTTGGTCTCGTCCTGCAGCATAGGCATCTCTTATGTTGGTAGTAAGTGGAAGCATTATCTCTAATTGCTCCATAGTTTGTGCAAGAAGAGCAACAAACTGCTCTTCATAGTTACTAACAGTCACTCCAGCAATTTCAGTTAAGCAACTTAATGTTACATTACGGAACATAGGAACATTTAAAAATTTAAAAATGAGAGTACTTATTAGTTTCATTTCAAAAATATACCCTAAAGGTATCCAGTTCAAAAATCTCAATAGTGTGTGAAGAGTTGCATCTACTAAGGGTGCATTTTGAGAGTTCTCAATAACAAACTGGCATAGCTGAAAGATTTGACTAAATTCAGAACACATGGTATCCTTTAAATGTTTAGCTTTTGTTTGAGTCAGTTGCCCTGTACTGAAAACAAACACTTCTTCACTTAGCAGTTTTAGGATAACCATATTATTTTGACAAAGGCTCTCATTTGTTTTTGATGCTCCAACTATGTCACTGATAAAAGTTTCCCAATTGTGTGGCCATTCTCGTTTTAAAACTTGTATTAATATCATGTTCAGTTTTTTTAAGTATACTTTATTATTTTCCATTATCACTGGATCAGACGAATTCTTAATAATCAGGCCAACAATATACTTTTTGATACCTTCACATTGGTTTCTTGGTAATATTTTCCACTTAGTTTGTATAACTTGTTCTAATATTTGTAAGGCATAATATTTAGTTTCTTGATTTTGTGAGAATTCTAAAATTGTGTCTACACGTGTCCAAGCATCGGGATGTTCTTTTAATGCTGTCAAAATATCTTGAGCAACACGCTGTTGATCACCAACTGTTGAATATAAACATCCAACTATTGTATCAAGTAGATTAATATCTAACTTTTGATTAAAATCCAAGAGCTTAGAGGCCTGCTGTTCTAAAGTTGCCATTTTTATGGTATTTATAATACAGAAATTATAAATTTGTTTGCTCTTTATTTAATTAAGCATACACGGTTTTGTTCACAATCATTCCACACTGAAAATAATAAATAAACCATTAAAAAGATTTAAGATATTATAACCTATATCGAACATGTAAATAGCAATAATAAAATATATATAATTTAATCGTAATTAACAAATAGTTATCCTACTTATGTTTATACGGTTATTTAATGCAAGATGCTACCGTAGTTTAAATAACAGAAATTTACAGAACACACCCGTAGAATCGAAATGACATTTCCTAATTCTCATAAAAATACAATAGTTACCGAGTCACACTGATTAAAATATACAGAATCTATTACATAATTATAACTAGGAAAAGATCAATAATCTGCAGTTAACAAAGCTCGAATAATATTCTTTTTTAACCAATCTTACCCAAAGTTCATTAAATGCGGCGCAATCAGTCAAATGCACTTCCATACACAAGCCCGTTGTTTTCTTAGTTTTCGGTGATGGCTACAGTCGCCTATAAAATCACAGACTAAGAAATTGACAATAATATAGAGTTGGCGCCATTATTTCCTAAAATTTGTCCGATTTAAGACAATAATATTGACAGATATATCTCTAATCGTAATTCACATTATTTGTGTTTATTATCCATTATCTGACCATACAGCATGATCATATATCTAAATAGATCCTAGTTTTATGAGGAATATCGATGAAATTATTCATCGATAGATTCATTAACGATTACATACCGAGATTCCTACAATGATCTGTCAAAATTATTATACTTTACTTGATAAAGTTTAATAATAAAGTTGCCTTGCTAATTTAAGCCTTTGTTCTAGATAACTAAGAAAATTAGTCATCAAGGTTTTTATTACCTGTTCCCGGGTACACTAACGTACCGTAGGCCTTAATACGCGCTTTTAAGGATCCGAATAATCCAATCACCGTAGCGAATACGTAACTTATAGTCTTCTACTAAAAAAAAGATAAATCGATTTTCGATTCGATTCGAGATTCGATTTTCACAGAAAACATGATTTGCGGTATTTACTCACGGCGAAAATTAATTCTCGGCTAGCCTGCGAGATTGTCCCTTGCCCGCGTTTAGCTGTAAAGACCGCTCTAATCAACACGGGGAAGCCCATTAAAAGAAAACTAGTTGGTATTCTTTTTAACAAGTTGCCCTGTTGATTCGCCGGCTTATGCGACCCGTTGTTTCTTTAGATTCATTCAACTGTGAACGGCATTTACCTTTCTTGAGCAAAATCGTCTATCGATCGGACAAAATGATACATCGATTAACTCAAAGTTCAAACCAATGTCTATGATCAACGTATACTCACCCGTAAGTCGTAAATCATAACTATAAATTAATACATCATAGAAAGAGCAGAATAGAAAATTTAAATGTTTATGTACATAGTTTAAAACTTATAGAAATGAATGAATTATGTTTTGAAAAACTGCCTCCCGAAGTATTACTAAATATATTGAAATGTCTTCGTTTAAGAGACTTAAGAAATTTAATATTAACCTCTAAATATTTGAAGAATTTTATACTTAACGAATCCAGTTTGTGGAAAATTATTTATAGAGACAAACTAGTAATAAATAGAACTAAACAAGTGTAAGTAACAATATTATTTATAACATTCCATCATGCATTTTAAGAAATATAACTAATAATCAAATATGATTTTATTAATATTATGAAAAATTGATACTATTGCCTTTCAGTGTTGTATCAATGGATTATAATCTAAATATTTCTCTCAGAAAACCAGCGTGAATAGTACTTTTATTTATTGTATTTCGCTGAGTAAGTGAGGATACCTGTGCCCAACAAAGTTTAGCTTACTATTTAAGTGATGTTAAAAGAAAGCAACAAATAAAGCTCATTTTGTACTGCAGTGGTCTAAGGGCAGCAAAGTTTTTTAGTAATAAAAGGGGATCTCTGTTCCAACTATAAAAGTGATTTTTCTAATCAACCTTACTTGGTATTGGTATGGTATGGTATACCTATACTTATTTTTTTCAGGCCATATTTAAGCTGGTACAACAAATGTAGAATAAGTTACAATTGGTGCAAAGGAATATTTAAGAGTAAAGTAAATATAAATATTTATATATGTTGTCACCTTAATGAAAGGGTTTCCCTACTTTTAAAATAAGGTATAATAAACAAGCCTAGAACTGCATTATTTTTTAAAACTTGTTAGTATAAAATATTGCAGCCTATATTCATTATGTTGTCTTAATACTAGTATGTAGCACTACTAAAAGAATAATTGCATGAAAAATAAATATTTGTAGGTTTTTAAACCAACTAGTGCAATTATTTAAGAATAACAAAACTAAAACATTTTAGGTCATTTTACAACAAAATACCAATTATATGCCTTGGATGCAGCTATTCAACTCAAATATCCTTTTTCTATCCTTTGGAAAAGAACTTGCATGTTTTTCTCTCGGTCAGACTGCTCTCAGCAAACAATTATTGTGGAAATTAAGTGTGCCGACTGTAGAGAGATTTGATGTTCGGATAAATGATATTTCAAGATTTATAGTAAAGGACAACATAGTTGTATGTGGAAATAGGTATGTCTTAATATTTACTTTTAATATAAAATATATTATGTAGAAAAGAAATAAAAATATTTATTAAAAAATAATTAGAATACAAAATCAAGATGTCACTCACGCACTCATATAGCGCACTAATGAGTACCGATTATTCTGAAGTCTAAATAATGGTGTAATTAATATAAGCACGATGAAATGGCCGGGAAGAGGTTCAGATTAGATGGGAGAAAGTGCGTGGGTAAAATACGTCTAAATATTTCTTCAATGCTTATCAATAAGATTGAAAACCATTCGTATTGTTTTGTTTTGCTGGGATAAGTAACGGTTAGTCGTTAAAGTCCATGAACATGCGGGATCTTTCAATCTGCTCGTAACTCGTAATAACCGATTGGTCGTTGTAAACGGTTTCGACTGTACATAGAAACAAATTACTTTTCCTTTATCTCGCTAAGATTTTAGAATGACAGAATTGATTTGGCTCTTTTTGATCTTGAAATATTTTTAAAAGTGCAGGGAAGGCGTAAACTGTAAGAAATGTGTAATGATTTTGCAATACAAAACTGTTCCTTTCTATGACGCATTTGGGATGTTCATTTTATTTTTAAAAATAGTGTCACTTGTTTCTTGAACATTTATAGGTAGTAATCTGCCTGTTATTATTTTGTTAGTACACAAAATAGCTGTTTAAAAAAAGTCTCAAATCTTCTAGTACATAAATTAGAAGTAAATCTTTGGAGTTAGAACCCTTTTAGGCTAGGTCGCTTATAGATATTCATCTAATGTAATTTATCATTGAATTATCATTTGTTTAAGTGATAGAATAAAAGTAGAGATTTTGAGAAAATGGATTGTTTTATAGAGATGGTAGCTGTGCAACCTTTAAATTCCAAGAAATAAATAAAAAACCAGATATTCTAAAGTACACACAAAATTGTCACAATTTCGGCCAAGATGAAGTATCGGCTGTTGAGAAATGTAAAAGTTTCATTGCCACAGCTTCTTATGTTAATCCATCTGTACATCTTTGGAGTGTGAATACAGATATACATGATAACACTTCAAATGAAAGTAAGTCTTGTTTAAATTATTTTAGTTAAACAAAATGATTTTGTAACTGCTTGAATCGTTGATTGATTTTTGAGACTTAGAGGTTTGTTCTAAGTTAAAGATGAGAGAATCGACTTTCTGGGACAATTTATTAGTGGGCATAGTATGTTGCAGACAGTAATATGACAGGGAATAAAAAAATATATTTTAATTTTTGCTGCAAATTTAAAAAAAATGTATAAAAACATTGAAGTAGGAAAATTTTCTGACCATTCTATTCATTTCTCTGCTACAACCAGCACATTGATGTGGGTTTCGCACTCGTTTAAATAAGAAAATTTAATTTCAGATACGGTTTTAAAAAAATATGAGATGCCTGAATGTTTTGGATGTCGGTCATTAGCAGTCGACGCGACCGAGACCTTCATGGCGGCTGGCTTGAATGGAAATTTCATTCCCATATGCATGGATCTAAATACGTAGGTAACTAAAATCCTAATAGGATTTAAGTTTTATAAAACAGCTTAAATATTGCGTTGCAATAAAAATATTACTGCATTTCAATCTGAATCCCAACCTTCCTGTTTTTCGAAACATGTTTTTCCAAACATCCTGTTTTTCGACAGGGAAAAGTAAATTTCATTTTTACATATTATGGAAAGTATGGCGTGAAAGCTTGGAAAGAAAAAAAAACTATTCTAAGAGTTAATTCATTTAACGAAATAATTCATCTATACATTATTTTTATAAAATTTTTAGTGGTCAATATTTAATTACTCCAAAACCAGGAACAAGAACATCAAAGCATCTAGTAAGAGATATACAATGGCATAATGAGGCCAGTATAATGTATGTGACCCATTCTGGTAACTTGCAGTTTGTTGATCTGAGGACTGGTGGCTTGGTAAGAATTTTAAAATAAAATACGGTTCGTGGTTTAAATAAAATATACATATATGTACCTATGTATATTTTACTTATACTACTAACAATTAGATTATTTTTTTACCGACCTTCCAAAGAGCTGTAATAGAAAGCAGAGTTTATTTGGCATTTTTTTGTTTGCATCTTTTGTCTTTGTTGTATTAATAATGTATCATTCACAAATAAACTTGCTCTATATATAATAACTGCACTGGTTAAGTGACTAATACATATCTATCTAATTTCAGACTTATAAAACCAGAGATCCATTCCAATCTTCCCTTTTTTGTCTGAAATCAGATGGAGATAACGCTGTAGTGGTCGGTTCCGCAGAATATGCCCGTTGCGTACTCTTTGACTTGCGCTCGACGCACCATGTGCAGGTAGTACTCAATTTTTCTAGTTCCAATTGTGAAAAAATAAATAGGATATCGCCGATACTAATTAAAAGAAAACTATCTTCCCGAAGATATGAAACCATAGATGTTGTTGTTGAATTGTAAAATACGGAGGCAAATTCTTCACCTATTATCTAATTGTTGTTTTGTGTTTCAGATGTATTTCACTCAAAAAAAATCCACTCCAATTTATAGTTTAGATTTTGATACCAAAAAACTGATAGCAGCTGGAGATCGCAAAGTGGTAGTCAATAATTATAACGTCAATACAAGTACCGTTAAAGCAAGAGACTATTCGCATATTTTCACATTTGTAGGGGTCACTGACTAGGAGCTATTTTCACAGAGTATGTTTTTCAATAGAATTTGTTTAAAAATTAAACTTATTCTTGTCTAATCATCAAACGTGTCGTCAAAGTACGTTAGTTCCAGAAAGGCAGATCACACCCACAGTATTATAGATGGAAATATGTGAACAAAATGGATATGTTGTATTGATACTAAGCTGTCAATGTAAAGGTTTATGCAGCTAATGGATTAAGACCATTGGATATAGCGTAACTTGATATTTATTGTTCTACATAGACGCTGCCGCAAAGATTACACGAAAAAAGATTGAGTCAAATTAAATTTGTGTTCCCTTATTGAAACTTTTTATTGAATACTACTACCGTTCAGCCACTGTCCCTACAATGGTGTTTACGTAAATCACGACGGAAAATTAAACAACTTGTATGCCTTGTAATCGAAAAGAGATAATGAAATATTAAAAACAAATTTAATCTGATCTAAAAAAAAAGAAAAAACACACAGACACCACATATTAGTAATTACAGATAAAAAGAGGGTTAATATATATATTTTTATTATATCGAACCCCAATCCTTAACGTGTTGTAGGTTCTAGCAACTTCCATAGCTCTAGCTTAATTAGACTCGCTTTAGTGGCATAATTCTAAGTGTAGTTTGCTTTTCTGTACAACTAAAAATTCAGTACATATACTCTTCCTATGGATAATGATCGCTAACTTATGCTAGAAAAATAAACATGAAATATTTATTATTATTGAATAATGTGCAATAAAAGGCAAATTTTAAAAGGCTATCAGTTTTTAACATCGGTTTTTCTGAAAAAATCGTAATAGCTATGTAGACACTAACAATATATCCGAATGAGGGATGCCATAAACTATGAAGATACACTGTATAACACAGGAAAATATAATTTGACATATACCTTCCGGGCATGCTGTGCGTCAGGCAGATGTTAGAGTATTTTGTTTTATTTGCGGAGGAACAAAATATTGGCTAGATCTAATATGTAATTTATAACACAAACTGAGCGTAAAAAACTTACACGATAATTTCTTTCTCTTTTTCGTTGTCATTTACTTCACAATAAAAAAACCAAATTTTCCTAAGCCCGTTCGTTTTACTTATCTGAATAATCGCTATTTGTCATATCATCGGACATATCTCTATTTCATCTACAAATAAGTCGCTTATGTTATCTGTGGATAAACTATTAAACAACAAAGCAAAATACTTTTTTTTAATATAGTTTCTGGCTGTTGAGTGTTGGTCACTTGTTTACAAATTTCAGGTATAAGTTTTGACGATATCAGTTATATGTAAGGAAATTTAATATAATAACATAAAATGAATAGAAAACGTAATGTCAGTTTTATTAAACCAGAAGATCCACCTTTTTTGAAAGTATTGAAAAAGCAAGCTGGTTACGATGATACTAATCACAAGTTTGATCAGCTTCAAAATAATGAAGAAGATTTTGTAAGTGACGATGACAGTGAATTACCTCAAGTTGTTGTATTAAAAGAGGGAGATCTTTCGGCAAAAGAAGCTGGCATGGAAAAGGAGAAGATAAAAGTAGATAGTGAAGCAAAAGCTGATTTAAATCGAAGAGTTGTATTTAGAGCCAGGAAAAATGATGTTAAAATAAAAGAACTGTTTAAAAAACAGACTAAACACAGAAATAAGAAACAATTATTATCATTTACAACAGAAGAGGAAGATGATTGTTAATAATTTCATGATTTTTCAATAACCTTAATAAGATACTATTACTTTCTACATCAAGATAGGTGTATTTTTTTACACTTAGATGAAGTATGATTTAGAACAATATAATGTTTATAGTAAAACTTTTCTTGACATATTTCTCTCTATCATGTTAAATTTTAACTATATGATTCTAAGTAACAGCCCAGGGAGTTAAACAACATATAAGGTTTTATAACTATGCAAGGTACACATTTAATATATATTAAAATATAAGAAATAACTATGGTCTATTTTATATTCTTTCTTATATTAGCATATATTGTGATTGAATTATGTTCTTATCAAACAATTCCAAATTTTCTCTTGAAAGTGATAAATAAAAATCTTTTGTTAAGAGTTCCCAGAAAGATGATTAGTTATCCTGATTCTGGATCAGGTTAACTGATTGATGCATATATTATAATAAAAAGCAATTGTAATATGAACTAGATGTGTAAGTCATCTATTTTTTTGAAGCTTAATCTATTTAAATTAGCTATACCACTATACCGCTATACCACTATGTACCATAAAAAACAATCAAAAGCTACTTTTATAAAACCAAAATAAAATATATAACATAATTGTTTCTTAGGATAATCAAGATTTTTCTGATTCTTCTTGACTTCTTCTTTTCTTTGGTTTTGCTTTAGATCCATTAGAGATTGTCATAACATCACTTTTATGATACAACTGTGAATTATAAACCTCATTTTCATGTTCAAGTAATTTACATAATAGGAATTTTCTTTCATCCTTTACTATTTGAATATTTTCTTGTACTTTTGCAATTTCATCACATAATGCTGCATTTTCCTGCACAAAAGTGTAAATTTAATAAAATAACATTAATGAAAAAGATAATATTAAAGTACTTAAAAATATAATGATTTATCTAATTTTTATAGCTATACATTAAAAAAAATATTACTAAGCAAATACTGAATACCACAAAATTTTTCAACTAACAAAAAAAAATTATTGTGTCATAAAATTATGGTATAATACATACATAGTTTCGTCAAAATAAGATATGTACGTAGAAAAGCAGTTTTCGTCTAAATTAAGGGATTTTAATAAATATAACCTAATAATAATAATACTTACAATAATGTAGCTCTTAATTCTCATTTTCATGAATTTAAACTTCCTTTTATAGTGTATATTATTTTCAGATTGGGCCATATTCATGGTTAAATAATATTATAACTAATTAATTAGTGGTTTTAATTATTATTATTAAAATTGTAAAAGCACATTCGCCACAAAATATATCAACTTTCCGGCAAATACATTTTTAGTCTATTTTACATCATTTACGTAACTAATGTTTACGACAATTAACAAATTTTTTAAATTCGTATTTTTCACAAATTTATCCACAAAAGGTAAAATCGAGCCAACAAGTAAGAAGTAAAAACTAATACGTCAAACTTTTAAAACAAAATATCAGACATGTAGATGGATATGTTTATTATCATTTTCGATGTTTACATTATAAAAAAAAATCTAAGAAGTTATTGCTTATTCCTCTCATTAGTGTTGGTAACAATTAAGTTTATTATAGTGTACACGTTACTCTATATTCTCCATGTTCATTAGGTCATCCTCCTGTTTAGATAAAAAAGTAGTAGTGTATAGATAATACTCTCAATGCCTTTAGTTGTTGACACTAAGTAAAGTTGTTATCTATATTTTTCTAAAATCCATTCGATTCGAACCATAGCTCGTAGCCGACATCTGAATTTTGACTGTGAGCCAGTTATCGGATGTCCTCTTTCGCAGACAATTGGACATAGACTGTTCATGGTAGATTACAATAGAAGATAATTTAAAAGTTTAGATTCAATCAGTATTATAATTTATGAAATCTTTTTAAATCATGTCTAATGCAACGGGAGAAACTTCTTCTGGTGAATCGGATAAGTTAGTGCAAACTGAAATTAATGAAGAGACCTCTGATGTTCAAAATCAAAATGTGGATGTAAGTCAAGTTATAAAAAAATATGTATGATCGTCAAAGATAGACAGTCATGCACCTAATTATTTTAAATCTTTTTTATAACTAAGGGGATGAATTCGTTTCTTATAAGAATGGTATCTATTTAATAAAATCACCTTAAACAATATAATGACAACCTTAACCTACTTATTAAATTTTCAGATCAATGCTCAAATTGATGAAAATCAGCAAAGAATGCAGCCAACGAAACTGGAATCATTTTTTGCAATTACTAAATCGCTTATTATAAGGGCTCTAGTAGTTTATTTTATTACTTCTATGTTTCGTCAACCTTCTGCACCAAAAGCTGATGTAAATAGTTCTACTAGTGTATCTCGAGTACCAGCTGTAAACATGTTTGAAAATGGAACAGTGTTGGATATGTTTGTATATATATCGGAACAGGAATTTCTAGATAATGTTGATAATGCACAATTTATATGGAAGCAAACTGAGCTTGTGTATGGTGACTGGAATGGAGGACCAAGTAATGATGGTACATACACATTTTCCACGAGTATTGTACCATCAGAATCCTTGAAGAATAATGGTTCCATATATATTCATGTTTATATAGTCAAAACTGGAATGTCACCCAATCCAAAAGATAAAAATAATTATGCTGGATCATTCATAACATATGGTAAAAAAATGGTTAATAAATATAAAAAATTAAAATATCTTAAAACACACAATCTACTAACTGGCCAAAGTGAAAAATCTGAAGAGGAATTGAAAAAAGCTGAAACAATGAAGGAAGAGATAGTTTCTCACTGGCATCCAAACTTGACTATAAATTTAGTCACAGATCAAACAAATTGGATGCAAGGCAGTGTACCTCCACCACTAGATGAATTTATATATTTTTTACCTGATGGTAAAATGTATAAACCTGCTGTGTTTTTAAATGATTATTGGAATATGATGCGTGATTATTCACCACTTAATACAAGTGTTACGAACCTGGAGCTGCAACTTACATTTCAACCACTGAGTCTTTTTAAATGGCAGCTCTACACAGCACGAGTCATGAGAGACAAACTAAGTATGTTCTCAGCACTTGGTGCTGAAGAGGAAGATGAGGAACAGGACACTGTAAAAGAATTACTTATGGATACATCTCCTTATTTGTTAGGTTTTACTATATCTGTTTCTGTTCTTCATTCAATTTTTGAGCTACTGGCCTTTAAGAATGATATTCAATTTTGGAATAATCGTCAATCCTTGGAAGGACTTTCTGTACGATCTGTGTTTTTTAATGTCTTTCAATCAACAGTGGTGTTGCTTTATGTACTAGATAATGAAACTAATGTTATGGTACGAATTTCTTGCTTTATTGGTTTAATGATTGAAATCTGGAAAATAAATAAGGTAATGGATGTAAAACTAAATAGAGAAGAAAGGATATTTGGATTACCAAAAATTACTTTCACTGACAAAGGTTCTTATGTAGAATCAAGTACGAAACAATATGACATGTTAGCCTTCAGATACTTGAGTTGGGCTTGTTTCCCTCTGTTGATTGGATATGGAATTTATTCTCTATTATATCTGGAGCATAAAGGATGGTACTCATTCATTCTCAACATGATGTTCGGGTATCTCTTGACATTTGGTTTTATTATGATGACACCCCAATTATTTATTAATTATAAGCTGAAGTCAGTGGCTCATTTACCATGGCGAATGATGACATATAAATTTTTAAATACCTTTATTGATGATATATTTGCATTTGTCATTAAAATGCCAACAATGTACCGCCTAGGTTGTTTCAGAGATGGTAGGTATAAAATTATTTGATTTCTTAATGCCAAAAGATAAGATAACAGAAACAAATGGTATTTTATTTTGCAGATATTGTATTTTTCATTTTCCTGTATCAACGTTGGATCTACAAAGTTGATCATAAGAGAGTTAATGAGTTTGGATTCTCTGGTGAAATGGAGCAGCTACAAAAGCAGTCCACAAACGATAATTTATCAATTACCCAAGTAGAAGCTGATAAGAAGAATGATTAGTTGTCAAGGTCCAGTACCACTAAAAAGCAGATAGTATAATTTACTTAAAGCTTGATCTAGATGTATCTACTTGTCATCAATGTTTAGGGACATAATATATTATAATAATGTTTGATTTGATAAAATAATGTCATTATTATGATTGGTAAATAATTGTATCTATTTGATTTATATCAATGCCAGTTTTTCTTTCTCTCTATTTCTTGTATGAATATCAGCTGCAGTAATGTCCAAAACCATTTATGCCAGAGAGTAAATATACAGAAACTTTTATTTAGTTTAATCTGGATATTTCAATATCTGAAGTTTCACTACTTTTTAATAACACAATACAGTCATTTACCTACATATATGGATTTATTACACCAGTTTCATATTTTAATTTCAGGAAATAGGTTTGACATTCAATTATCAAGTTTTCGTCTTTTTTATTTTGATCAAAACATTCATGAATGATTTCAGTTCAAGCAATTTTAAGCAAGTTTTATTCTTATGTTTATAATGTTACGTTGAATTAAAGACCTGATATATATTACGATTATTATTAGAAAGATATAAAAAATTCTTACACGATATTTCAGATTAATAAAGTAATATATTTTATAGATACTACAGAAAAATGTAATACATATTATAACAACCTAGTTTAGAATTAAAAATATTTACTTTCATATTAAAATATTTCTTCAAAATAGCACATAATAATTTTAAAAGCAATAGTACTTTTAGAAATAATTTTTTATCTCATAAAAATTTGCATTTTATTATAATAGACAAATTATTGTTTTACTTGCAGCATAAAACTCAACTTTAATTATTTAAAATAAAAAGTGATGTTATATTTGTTGTTTAAGATTTCACCAGCACTATTAGCTTCTAAAGTTTATTTATATAATAGTTAAAATATACCTTTTGTAATGGCTGTTCATCGTAATATAAGGTTAAAATTAGGCGTCTTTATAAGATCATAGATGTTATTCATTACGAAGCTTATATATTAAGCTAACATTTACAAGTTTCTGTAAATAATGTATTAAACGTGACCAATACCATAGTTTCCTTAATTATAAAAAAGACAGATTCTCGTACTTGCTCTACTATATCCTCTGATTATTTATTCAAGAAATATTGAACAGAAAATATTTGAAGAGAACTTCAAACGTTTAATACTAATTTCTGAAAATGTAAGATAGATTCATTGCTGGATTATATTAGCAATTATATAGTGATTGGTATCATAATAATTTTATTTTTTTATATTATCAAATTTTGATGGTTGATGTTATAATATTATTTATACCAATTACCTATGGACTTCGTTAATACTTCACTGCTGCTCATTGGCGGACTGGTATAAAAAAATGCTATAAAATAAAAAAGTGAGATGTTTAGTATCTCTTAATCCCGAAATGAGCTTAATTTCAAAGTCTAGTAAATATCAGATAAATCTTCAATTTAAATACAGTCCACAATTAACTTGTAAGTACTGGAAGTAAATATAATGTTTTGCCACTATTAAATGTATCTTTTTTGTATAGGTAGTGTTATCTTTATAATGTTTGTTTCTTCAATTAAATGCATTAAATAAAAGACTCGTTTTTATATAACAAATTACTTATAATGCGATCTCAGATGATTAAGTTATCGGATTTTTTAATTGTCTGTATTAAAACTTTATAATTATTTTATAAACAAAAAGAACAAAATCAAATAATAAATCAAGGTAGAAAATTGGCTCAGCTATTTGCTGTTCAATGTATTAATCATATATTGAAATTAATCAAAGCACAAAATATTTACGTTATTCAAGTACATTAAAAAAAATAGATTATTTCCATTCGTATTTCCACATTACGCGAAAATTACTTTTTATAATTCCTTAAGAAATATTATTATTTACTCTATAAGTGGTACCTAGATCCTGGAACCATGTGAATGACAAAACTTCTGCCATCTCATACGCGGTCCTGGCCAAATTAGCTCCTAGTGGGTTGCATCCTTAACCCAAGCGGATTCTTGCATTCCAGCCAGTCATTCTCGGGACGCGATCCATTCGTCATCTATGACTATAAAGTCTGATGGCAACTACAATGAGAAAGCTGACGGTTTAAATTTATTTCTAGGGAACATAAAAGTCAAACAACTAGTACTTACTATGACCTAAAATATATATTTTAATGATAGACAAACTTTTATCGTTCTTTCATATACCTATACTAAACTTTTAAATAATTATTTTAAGTATTACATATTTTTTTAGTATATATCTCTATAAAAATGACTAGAGTAGTGAATAACTCTTTATATAATATATAAAGAGGTAAAGTTTGCGTATTTGTGACAATGTAGGGATAATCTCTGGATCTTATTAATCAAATTTGAAAAAAATTTTCACCAGAACTACGTTATTGAGTTACATAGGCTATATAGTAAGACGAAAAATTAAAGAGCTTTTCGTGGCAGTTGGGTTGCAAAGTTAAAACGTTCGAACTGGAATATTTATTACGAAGGCTACCTTAACGACGATTGATATATGATCGAGTCTTAGAGAAAAGTTGTAGGACTTGATGATGTGTATAAAAAGTCCCGAGACAGATAATATCTACTTTTTTAAATTTAAATGGGAAAATAACGTGTGAGGGGTCATATTCATATATGTATAGACAATGTTAGAACTTGTCGTTATTACCCGTAGATCAATGATGGTTGAAGTCAGGTCCACTGTTTGAATCGCTTGGGCTATCGTAGAACCGGACCTGTCAGAACAAAAATTTAAAGCCAAGCCTCAAAGAGGTGACGAACTGTACACTACTTATAATTATTGGGATTCATTGTTTATTTAATGGATTAGAACTAAAAATAAAACTAGCTAAAATTATAATTACATAAGAGGTTAAGTCATTACTAGATATAGGATTATATGCTTTTGCATATGCAAATTAATTTCTATTTTTATAGCATTACAGCAAATAACGAAGTATGCCGAACATTCCTGAAGAAAATTTATTCAGGCATTGCAGTGCAATTATTGCACTATTAGATAATTCCCGAAGATTCTGCTATTCGAAAGAACTACTGTCAACTATCTACACTGAGGTACTTATTGAAATACGCGCCGATCTCTCGAACAGGTCGAGGACCGATATATTTAGTTAGGATCACTTCGGTGAGCTATCGACAGGCCGCTCAGGCGTCGCTCCGTCGCGACGGCTTAAGCCGAGTTTCGTGTCTCACAGGAGACGCCCTTGTCGCGGCAAGCTATCCAGCACGCCTCCCAGCTCGCGTTAACCTGTAAGGGCCGTATGGCTGCACAGCGAGTTAGCCATTTAAAAAAAAACCTCTCGAACAATCTATTACTGATATCAGCCGATGAAAGGACGATACATTATTAAAAATTATCTAAAGAGCCCTCCACTCATTTGCTTGTAAGGTCCTAGAAAAACAAATCATTTAACTATCGCTCGGTTCATTAATGATCCCATCAGATAATTATTTCCTGATTCTTCTATTGAGGAGAAAATATGTTTTTTTTTCTGACGCTGCGCCTTAGACAGTAATAATATGTTTCTTAAATATCATACATAGACATTATATTATTATTGCAGGTGACCAGATTTCCTTCTTTCTATGTTCTAATAATAACAAATAACAAATATGAGTATTTTTTAATTAATATGTTAATAATAAACGTAAATTCCAATTGCAAATGTTATTTGATTGT
>JAAAKR030000037.1:422499-433717 GCA_010014985.3 Delias pasithoe
AAAATAAAATATTTTGTGGTTATTAAATAAGGGATATGAAATTATATGTATTATGAAAAGGCAACAAAATCATAGGTTAATTCGGTACGATTTATGTATAAAAATTGATGGCTTGAAAATGAAAACTCATAGCTAATAGTGTCAAGCGTAATGAAGAAAGTGATAAAGAAAAGTAGTATTTGGTGACGTAAGTTCCTATGACGTACATTTGTCGTATGCGTAAGTTAGCATAAAAATGTAGCCTATATATAGTGAATTATACAATACTACGACGGCTTTTTATATTTAGTACAATATTAAGGAGAAGTATTTTAGATAAGTTTATAAACTTTAGTATTTTTATAATATACTTTAAAAAATTAAAACATTGTATGTGGAACACATAGAATAAATATTTTGGACTGAACTTAAAAATATAATTTTACTAAGGAACTATTCATTAAAAGCAGTTATTATCCAGTTTGTTCAAATCTCTCCCTTCAAATATAGGTACACCCTTACAGAATAACTGAGTATAGATAATAGAAAAGTATAGGTATATACTTATTCTATAATACAAGTCATCCTATATATTTTTTAATTTGCGCCTTGCTACTTAAATAAACAGAAGTATATTAATGTCTTCATACACTGATACACACAAACGGTGTGCATTTAAAGTAAACATGCAAAATAAATCATCAAACTGACTAGGCAGTAAAAATGTCGTTAATCTATGGTTTGCGTGACATAAACAATAGTTGTAAATAAAACACGAATGACAATCCTTAAAATTACGTCCTAATGGATCAAAACAAAATGCGAGCGTCAAAAGTGGGAGCGAGATGTCGAAAAGTGGAGGCAACGTCGTCCGTAGGTATGCGAGGACGCAAGATGCGGCCAGCGCGGGGAGGGGGAGCTCGGCATCTGAAGGTCGCCCGCATTCCTCGCGTCGCCGTCCGCTGCTACCGCGCTTACGTAGCGCCTCCGAACTCCTCACCCCGCACCCCACACAACCGGTCTCCTGCGCCATCACAAACTATCGCGCATTTACTAAAATAAAAAACATGTTCTTATGGCTATCAAGTGCCGAGGAGCCGCAGAGGTACCGGATGCGATGAAATTTATTCGCGTCTAGTTTTTTCGAAGCGATCTCGTGGTGCTACATTCCAAGAAACGTTTTATAATACATAAGTACAGATACTTACTGGTTCAAGATAGCACATTGGTTATTTTACCTTAACCTGATTGTCTTTAAATTCTATTGAAACTAAGTGTTCTTCAGAATCTTGGTTTTTGATAACGAGGCAAAATAATACTCCGTAAATGTAATGTAGATTAAAAATTCAACAATAATTAAAAGATAATGGAAGTAATTGTTATAGTTGGAAAACGTTTTATTTCTGCTGCATTTGTCTTATAACTTGAAATCGCGAGATTGGAATATAAATTAATATAATCTTTGAGTCTTGAAGATGAGTAACTGCGCACACCAAAAGCTGCAGGTAGCAAAAAGATGATCGTACAAAAAAAGCATACAGTGGAATGCACAGATGTTATAAGATCCGGACCATCTTAACACATGAATATTTCTTGGGAAAGAAAACAATTCGAAATGTTTATTAACATTAAGTTAGAATTTTAAACATTTTTAGAATACATATTTTCATGAATCAATAAGTGTTGCAATTTTTTATATATATTTGAATCTGAAATTGTACTATTACGTACACAAGGGAAAATCTATCTAATTACAAATAGGTATAGGATTTGTATTTGCATAATAATATCTGTGTTAATAAAGCGTAGCTGTTGGTCAGGTACGGTCGTACCTGAAGTTTGTGAGGTAATACATATGTGAAATAATATATAACCTTTATCATTCAACCATTTTCTAAAACATGTTTAAATTCTATTAATATAAAAAATATTGTTTCAGGGTGTGTAACTGGAGTATCGAGATGCGACATGCGTGCTCTATGTTCGGTTCGAGGGCCGTTGGGCGGAGAGAGCCGCGCGCTCGGCGCAGGCGCACGGCTTCTGAGTCTACGGCTGCCGGGCCAACCACAGCCCATACACTTCGTGGTAGAGGCAAAGGCAAAAGTGAAAGATCTAAAGGCATTGGCAAACACCCACCCGCAACTGCAAGGCATGAACGATACAGACTTGTTCGGATTGGCTATATTACAAAGTATGTCAATAATGTACCAATTCTTTATTATCTAAAATATAAGTAAAAGATGAATGCAAAATCCGTCTTTCATAAAAGACAAATATAATGCCATGTATGTCCATTAAATATAATGATGGACTTATAAAAGAAAAATATTTTTCCTTTTGTATGTATAGGACATATATTGAGCAATTTATAACATTTTCAAATTAGGCTCTTGAATTTTAAGATTACAGTAAATTAATAACATGTACTTTCTTGGTCAGCCCAAAAGAAACGTTATCCTAGATGTTAACATCTTCTATGTTGCGTATGCTTTGTTGAGTAGTAAACACGATGAATGTTAATCTTAATAGGCACAAATTACTAATTTTGAAAACTACGATTTGTATGAAATGAATTAGATTCTTTTGGTTTTAGATGGCGAGTACTTGTTTGTTGATTTGGAATGCAAATTATCTAAATATGCACCAAAGAGCTGGAGATCTTCTCATACGCATGTAAGTTTCCCTACCTTAATCGTTCTACTATTCATCTCTATCGAATGTAACATTACCTTCAATATTTTAATCAGACGACATAACAATACCTTATTAATGTAGGTATTAAGTAAAAATATGCCATAGTTATAAACCCTCGCGATAGCTGTACGTATACACTTTTAACACATCACAATTGGTACACCCATTTAGAGGCTACGACGCAACAAACTTATTTCAAATGCTATCTATTAAACTTTCAGGGTTTAGACGCCAATGGAAAGCCACTGCTGGAACTTCACCTAGTCGTACAATTCCACGTGGAAAGTCCACTTCTTTTACATGATGACGTCGGGCGTCATTTATATTTTCTCCAGCTACTTCACAACATTCGCTCAAGGGATGCTTTACCAGTAGAAATACTTTTACTTCTAATCGGATTAGCGCTACAGGCTGACTATGGAGATGAAGAATCTTATGAAAACCGAAAATATTTTAAAATAGAAGATTACGCACCGGCTTCTTTATCTGGTGATTGGGTATCCGCTGCTGCCAGGGCTTGTCACCGCGAGCATCGAGGTCTCACGAAAACCGACGCTGAAACTAGATTTATTAGAGAAGTGTGCTTCCTACCTGACACAATTAACTCGCACAGATATAGACTAAAGCAATCAAAAGCAGAACTTGAACCAGGTACTGTATGGTTACTAGTCACAGCAAAAGGAATAAAAATATTGCCTGATAAGGGTTCCACGTCAAATTTTATTTGGAGTTCGATAGGAAAACTTAGCTTTGATCGTAAGAAATTTGAAATTAGAACCGAGGAAGGCAAGATCACATTATATTCTTCAAGTGAAGAGAAATGTAAATATTTATTCGCTTTATGTAAAGAAACTCATCAATTCTCTATGAAGCTATCATCCAAACTAAATGAAATTTTAGTAAGAGAAGAAGATGAACGTAAGAATTGTTTTGCTTATTCTAAGTCTTTCAGTTTAAATTACAACAAAAATAAAAGTGAACAAAGAATATCCCTCATATCATCAACAAGCTCTAATACTACATCGGGCATTGTAAGTGATAGAGTGCAATCGGAAGACGAATTGGAAATAATGATAGACACTCCCCCGGCTCCGTCCACTGAGAGCTTAGCGTTCGCTCATTTATTAGACACTTCGAATTCATACAAAGTTTCATCACTACAACTGCAAAAACCTAAAATCTGGAAGAAAAACAAAGAAGATAGTGAAAAGTTGTGTAAAACCGATACCACGTTTGAACCGGAAGTGGAGTCCAGTCGTCAACTCGAAGATGCTGATCAAGCAACTGAAGCCCTACCAGAGAGTCCTATATCTAGTAACTTAAAATGTACTGGCTCACAATGTTCCTCGTCCTGCAGTACAGTTATTATGACCAGGGCAGGCTTAAGTCCCCTAAGCAGGACTTCCAATGGTAGCAGTTTAGACCTAGGATTCAGTCACACGGCACAAAATTCAATGTTAAGTGATAATAGTACAGTAGGCATTGATATTGAATACACCCAAGATACGGCGTCAGTCTTGTATGACGGTTTGGGGCAGGCAGCGACAATAGCTGATTCTAGTGAAACTAGCGGTGTTTATACCATGGGTAGTTCTGAACTTACAGGGCATTCCAAGACATACTCTATGTCTCATACTAGTCGTACAGACTACAGCTGTTCGTCTTACGAAAGATATAAAACGTGTAAAGAAAACGATTTAGCCGACTTTGATAGCGTATCTTCAATTTTAAAACATAAATCGGAAATTAACATACTCGGAAAGCAAGCATCGCAGCCCAGTTCAGATTGCATCGATGGAATAAATCAATACTGTAATCAAAATGCAAGTGACAACAAAGAAAACGTGTTCCGCGAACGCACAAACTCTAATGCAAGTGTCACTTCTTTTCATGGTGATGGCAGTGACCCAACTGATAATAAACACAATATATTAAGTGCAAGTGAATTAAGTGATTTAATTGTCGGTCGTGGTATTTATCCTAAAACACAATCCGTAAGCGACACTTTCGATTCGGTTTCTGATTACGTTCGAATTCCGTTACCGTTCAAAGGCGAAAAACATCGTGAAAAGTCACCCACCAATAGAAACTATATAAACAATTCATTTTTCGATCGTCCACCAACGCCTCCAACTCGATTAGATAGTAGAAAAGGTTTTCACTTGTCTTTACCCAATATATTGGATTTAGACGACAGAAAATCCATTTTTCCAAACTACCCGGATAAACCTCCACCACCGTATGAATATAATCATAAAACTTTGTCATCGGCCACTCCAACCCCAACAAAGCCTCCACCTGCGTATCCCGGCTCGAGCAATTCTAATGCTTTTCTGAAACAACCTGATAAAGAAGAAATAGAAGCCAGAGTAGTCACATCGAAACCTATGATTACTATTCTTACAGCAGAAGCCGGAGAAGTGAACACTTTCGGTGAACGTACATTTGCAAGTCCAATGGTTTTGGAACATCGATTCCAGAAATCGAAACGTCATCAAGCTTCTAGCCGTAGAGCTGAACGTTCAAAGTTAGCTCAAGGCCTAACGAATTTATCTCCTTCGAGAGAGGCTCCTCCCAGCGTCCTCGTGGCCATGATGAAATTACCTCCGCCTCCTCCTCTGCCCCCTCCTCGCCACACAAGGCTGCCGCCTCCTCCTCCCGCAACGAGGTTACCGCCCCCGCCTCCGCCACATAACCCTATGTTTCATCAACAGCTTTACAGCGACGTAGATTACGTATACTATCCCCTTCAAGATCCTTCTGTATCTCAACAGAATTACCTCGACCACAAGTTAACGGAAACTAGAATATCAAATATGCACAAAAATTTATTGCACTATCGGAGTACACCATTTTTATCCACATCTTTGTCATGCTCATCAACATATGGATCGATACAAAATTTGTCGGATTCCTACGTTCAAATTCCTGGAACGCGCACAAGTTGGTACTCTCTGACAAGTCGAAATTCCACAAGTAGTCATTCCATTAATCTAGACAAACCACCATTGCCTAAACGTATCGCACCAGTGACGAACTTTATCCGAACTAAATCGTATGAAAATATGATTATTCTTAAAGACCCACCGCCCTTAAAAATAAGAAGAATGCCTCCCCCACCTCCTCCTCCATATGAGCTCAAGAAAAAGATTCCCTCACATTTGAAAGAAATCAACCTTCCAATTTGTAGCACTAGCAACGGTGACAATACATTGAGAAGAACAAATGACTCGACCAAATGCGATTTAGACATTAAAACTTTAAGAGAAAAAAGCAAGAACTTAGACTTGCCGCTAATAGCTGCTTTGTGCAATGACCGTTCACTACTAAAGCAAACTAAAGCCTTTGGTGCTCCGAAACTAAAACAGTCCATTAACGACTGTGAAAATGATCGTAAAAATGCGAAGTCGGATTTATTTACCACCGATAATGTAGATAAGAATAAATCAGATGTAAGTCACAGGAAATCAAGCACAGGCTGTCAAAAAAGAATATTAGTACGAAATCCAAAAGATAAACTTCCAGCATTGCCTGCGGAGAGCCACACTCCCAGGGCCACGTCCAATACGTATGTAACGCATCCGAGTCTTGTTAAAACGAAAAGGAGTCAGCCTAGCTCGTGACAAAACTGCTCACTGGCCCCTTCGTTGTGCTATGAAACTTTCCTTTTATTACATATTCATTAAATAAAGACTGAAAAGCCATACATTCCCACTACCGCTCTAGTTAGTAGTTGATTATATTTAAATGGAATACCTTATTTTACAAGCATATTCTATGACTCGTAATTTTTTAGTTTACTATTGCAAATGATAATTTTGGATTGACGTAAAAAAATAATACTTCCAGCATTATGGGAGCAGTAAGATATTCCATTTAAATAAAAACAAACAATATTTAAAATAAGTACGCATTAAATAGATAAATTAAGTAAAATAATCTCAATAGTGTTCTCAATGCGCAAAATTATATGTAATCTGATGTCTAATATTTTGTGTGTTGCATATTTTTGTATAATAATGTTCTTCAATAGACGCACAATCAGATATAAACGGTATCAAGTACGATGTACAATAAAATTAAAATAAGAAATCAAATATTTTACTAAGTTGTAATAATTACAAAAAATTCTCTATGAAATAGTGAATTTTATAAAGCAAAATACTCACTAATATTTATCTGAAATATTTAACGTACATGTAGATTTGAAGTCATTACTAAGTCCTAGTTTTATAAATGTAATAATTTTACAATTATTTATTTCACAACAAAATGTACATAGAACATTGTTGATAAATAATTCGTAAGTACATTAAACATTTCACTATGTACAAATGTATAGTAAATAATTCAGAAGCACTCTTGATTTTTTTTATTGTTGTTCTAATCCCAATATTTAGGATTAATAATAAAAACATACCAAATAAAATACGATAACACTTTTAAACTTAAAAACTATATAAAACAACAAAAAAATATAATATTAGATTACAAACTTACAATAATAGAGATTCCTTATGAAATGTTATAACTTATCACACAAACCAAAATCATTTTCATTACACACAAACAATTAAATGCTATTAATAAGCACATAATGTTTTCAGAATTATCTATGGTTAAACATATTGTTTAATAGTTGTGCTAGGCTTTTTATAAAATATTATTTCATAGTGGTAACATTTACCAATGTGTATTATAGTGAATGTAATATATTTTAAAAAGAAACCACCAAACTAGATCTGGTTTTATAAAAAACTAAGTAAACAGTGAACATAAAGCCGTTTTCGATACTTTGGGACTTTAAGAGATTCATTTAAAAAAACAATGACATCTATTAATTAAAAAATAATACTTAAAGTTATTTTTCTAATTTTACAACAATAGCCGAATTTTGGGAAAATGTAACATCATCAAAGTATATATTTTTTCCAACAAGTGAACTATTAGTTGCACTCATAATGATTCCACCATAGAACATGGTTGACAAATCGGTCGTGATCGGTTGATTTCCAAAATTACCAATGAACACACACGTATTTCTACGCGGAAACCATCGTTCAATGACCATAAGATTGTCCTCTGTTTTACGCACATCAATATTTTTCAAAACATCTCCCTCTTTATATATTCCACGTAAATATATTGTTGGAATTTCTGATCGTATTTGAATCAAACGTTTTATTATATTTAAATATTCATATTTCGGTTTTGTGTTCGACGCATGATTCCACGGTAAGATAGCACCAGTATTAGTTTTTCCGTTGTCCATAAAAGACATTGTGGCAAGGTTATGTATGTGTTCATGTTCATGAAAGTCACTTTCTATGCCATATCCTTCCACACTCTCTAAACCAATTTCATCACCATAAAACATTCCTATTACTCCTGGCAAAACCATTTCTAAAGCTATCAATGCCAGAGTGTTATTAGTAATCATTGAAGATATTCTTTTACTATTTACATTACCTACATTCCAATGAACCCATGGGTAATAAGGTTTTTCCCATAGAATACCAGATGTTACAGATTGAATCTTATCCTTCATGTTCTTTAAACCCTTATTGAAGTCTAAATGAATGTCAATTAAATCTATTCTGTTAAGCAATACTGTGAGGCCTGACCCCTTAGCTTTAACAAGTGCTTCTTCACTAGCCATAAAAATTTTGTTATTACCTAACAATTCCTTCCATATTTGTAATGATTTTCCAAAATTTTCATAATCAACAAACTTTTCTAAACTTTTCAGATAGAAACCATCAACATTTTGCTCACAAGCCCAAAAAAGAATACTCTTGGTGGTGATGTCAATTTCTGATATCGATTCATTGTTTGATAAGGCTGACATATTTGTAATTAAAATTGGTTCAATAACAATCAGACTTGAAACTGGTATATCAAGTATAACATGCATATCATGCTTATGAACAGCAGCAACTAAGTCCTGAAAATCTTTTAAAATGCCTATACTTCTATCGATTTGTAAGATATTTGTTGTATTATAAAAATGTACTGGATAATCATTTGCTTCAAATATATAATTTAAGCGAATAGCTGATCCTCCTAACTCTTTGATATAATCTAATTTTTTTATCAAACCCTTCAAATCACCAAATCCATCATTATTAGAATCTTTAAAACTGGCAGGGAATACTTCATAGATCACCTTACCTTGATACCATGGAAGATTTGGATTACAAGTCTTTGGTATAGTTACCACCATAGCCACAATCGCTGCCAAACATGCAATGAGAGCTGATAGGACAATCCATAGAATTATATTTCTTATAAGTGGCCAGTTCCAGTTCACAAAGCTGGGTAGTTTTCTATTGTTGATACTTAAACTACCATTGAGTTTACTTTCAGGCTGAAAAATAAGTCTCATATAAACCAATAACATATATTAAACTGCTCTCTTTAGTTATAAAGGGACAACACATAGACACATAATGAATACACTAAATACTTTTGATTGGGTTCAATTGATGCCTAAATCAAATGCTCAATGAAAACTTAGCTGGACAAAATTATTTAAAACATTTAATAAAACAGCCTCGAACTATTGTCATAAAAACTTTATAGTTGGGAAAGCAAAATAAAGTAACTGAAAGGGAGCAACTTATCTATATTTTTTTAAAAGGCTAACAATACACCCACAGCTCAATAAAGGCGGAGGGGTGTGCATGGGTAGAAGATCACTTATTCTAGGGGAATAAATATAGTAAATGAAACTATTACCTGTCCTAGAATAATATCTCCATTTTTGCTGAGGGTCTGATAATCCAGCATGCTTATATTATTAATAAGTTGAGCACTGACAGGATCTTGAGCTACTGAGTTTGAGTCTCCTGATGAACTAGAGTCGCCTGGACTGGTCCCTGGAGTTTATATTTATTGAACTAATAGTACTTACTCTATTATTACTTAATAATATAAATTTATATATATCTAATATAAATTTCAAACACTCAAAACATTCACTTTCTAAAAATATATCATACCAGTGTTTTCAATATTGATGCTTTTGTTGTCATCATTCAAAGTTAAAAAAGTGCTCTCACTAATTTCTTCTGAGAGAGGATGTTTAAAATCCAAAGTTGTTGGACTTGGAGTCAATAGTAGACATGTAGAAGACTTGACATGAAGATATCCCAAAGGTTCAGTTGTATCATTTAAGTCACTAGTTTGTGATAAATCATTCATTTTGCTAAATTACAATAATATCACCTGAAACTCCAAATATTACATAATTAGTTATTTTTAATAAAAAGAATAAAGTATATTTTTTAGATCATAAGGTTCTATATCAAATCAAAAGAATATTTATAATAGGATTATTAATATACAACTATAAGGTATTGATTATATTGTTATTTAATAACTAAATATTATATGATTATATTCATTAAAATATATACGATATTAAGTGGATTATTAAATATATTGGAATCTTACAGTCAAAAAGGTTCAGATTGAATTTATTTAAAGATGTTCTTTAGACATAATCTCAAAGCAGAGAAGTTATTATTAGATCTTAATGAAATTACTTTAGCAGCTTACTATTTGAGTAAACATAAAAATAATTCAAAACCATCCAATGTAATATTAATTTACCGTTGGTTATTGATACATATAATATGTATCTTCTATTCTATAACAAACTAATTAGTAATGGTTACAATCTTCATATTCATCTTACTACATGAAGAATAATCATACAGTCACACAAGAGGGATCATGAAACTGAGACACTAGGCGTGAGCGTTTTTTAACGTTATAGTAACTAGTGTCTCGATATGTAACTGGATAACTAGCTATGAGTATAATTTAAAGCAACATTGAGTTTCTTTCAACGTAACATGTTTCGTTCCTTTCGCATCGTCTTACCGACCCCCCGAGCGAGAGAGATGGCACATTGAAAATTCCGAATAAGCGAGAGCGGGTGACACTGATATAACCGAACGCGCATATGCGTGGTATATGCCAGAAACAAAACAGTACAACAGTTGTGTGGCATACGTTTAATTTTCATACGTTAGTAAATAATTTCTAATGTAACAATATCTAATCTAAAAAATTTACGAGCAGTACTTAAGAGTTGCTAACTTTAAAAAAAATAAAGTATTTTTCAAATTTTATTTTTTTATTGCTTTAAAAACGTATTTTTGTGTTTTTTAGTACCTGCTAACAATTTTTGTTATCTTAATACTGATTATCCCATCTAAGTACATAGTCTTGTAAATCTTTGGTTATTGTAGCTTAGGAGTCACTGATGTATCGCTATCAGAGTTACTCGTCATTTTAATCATTAATAATTACTTAAAAATTCATTCTTTAATCATAAACAAAAACAACGAACCATGTGTATATTTTCAGCGATAGTGAGTGACAGTAGCTCAGGAATACCTCTCTCTCTTTGCTGTGCATTGGTGCCACTAAGTTGTTCTGGTCCACTTTTGTATTTAGTTCTCGAGTTCAAATCGCTCCCTACTATGCATTGAGCAATCCGTCAGTAAGTGGGGCACTGTTTCCTGTGCCCCGGAAT
>JAAAKR030000037.1:495998-514060 GCA_010014985.3 Delias pasithoe
CTTACCTGTATTTAAATGCCATAATTGCTATAATTATTCTATTACAATTATTAAGCCACGAAGGGTACGCATGCTTCAATTAGCTCGAGATAATTAAAATTGCAACTTATTCAATTAGGTGCATGTCATAACTTAATGACTGCAAATGCTTTTTCTTGCCCGCCTTATAAAAAGTTAGCAAACTGTAAAGTGATGATTGCGAGAATTACATTGTTAGATAATTGAACCATTTTATTCTGGAAGCGCTTGTAGAGAACTCTTAAAGAATAAATAAAACCTACAATCAAAACAGCGTTATAATGTTTAGTAATAAAATAGTAGAAAATATCTACTTTAAAAATCCTCCAATTTTTATTGTTTTTGATTAAGACGGTTTTTAAAATTTTGTCATTTATAGTAGGAATTAATGAACAGTCCAGGACTTCAGAGAATCAGTAAAATTGATACCTTTTTTGATTAAACTTAATTGTGAATTATATTAATTAATTCATGACTTTCAACATAAAAGTTTCGAAAATAGCTACAGTTGTTCTATCAGGCTTCAACGCACAGTAACTAATTAAACGTTTAATAATTCAATTCTGTCACAAATTGCAATGTTTATTCGTGCTCAATTTGCTCACAGCTACACAATGGACGTGCAAATATTTCCAAACGGAATAGCTAACACACGTGATAAATTATAACGAACTTTTCGATGTGGTTTGAAAATTTAGTTATAATTTCTCTATTTCAGTGTGCTGGTGCGAGCACGACAAACAGAAGGGACAAACAAGCCGGCATTGTGTGCCACACGAAGAGTGCTCTCTACGCTGTTCCGGTCGCTTAGCCCAAGTTACAGGTTGCTTTTGATACCTAATTACCATTTATGCAGTGGGAGAAAGACTGTAATTACGTAAAACCTGGCATATTATTCAGTGTTAAAACTAATTCTGAGATCAATTATAGCACAGATATAAATGATTTGCATGATGATTAGAATGCATCTAAAAGTACATTATAAAATATTCCTCTAATAAAGCATATTATATTTTTATTACATATAGACAAACTAGTTGGTGGTCGCCTTGGAAAGCGCTTGGCTGAGGCGATTATATTGGGTGTTTGTAAATAAGTTATGTATAAAATATAATTTTGGACTAATTTGATGATAAAAAAAGAGGTTGACTTCACTAAACGGTTGTGATGCTTAAACAGACTCGTCCACATTCAGTGTGTCAGGTATCCATAATATTGTCATATGTCTTTTTTGAGAAGCTGGAGAGAAGAAAATCGTACAATAGCGTCATTTTTTATGAATTAGATAATTTAATTTTCAGACAAAAACCATATAAAATCAATGCACGTTAGCTGCCATGTTTTAAAATTGGAGAATTTAAATGCAAAATATCTCTTAAATTGGAGCACACCAACAGAATATGTTATATTGTTAGGTTTGGACAACCCGTGGTCTTTTGATTAAGTAAGTGCACCTTTATTTTCGGTAGCTGAATTTAATTTCACTTGATACTGTCGAAACTATGTAATTTTATTATCCACTTGATATTACGCACTGGAATGATATTAAGTTGACATGTCAATAATAGATTTGTTTCTCATCAAGGTTATCGTAATATTTTTACATGTATTTAAGTATACTGAATTTGTTTCGGTTTGCTTTATAATGTGTTATATTAACAATTTTGCAGGCAGATAGAGATCACCGCTACCCAAGGACAACAGCTCTGCAAGTCACACATTGGTTGTGTTGCTGGCTCTTTACGCCACTTAAGCTGTTAAACTTAGTTGGTCTGCAGTATTCCCACTCACTCAGTTAATTTATTTTATGGTCTGAAGGTTATTCTTACAAAAGCAAATAAAATATTTTTCCTGACTGTTCTTTACCAACCAACATACAAAATTGTGTGCCTCTAAACATTAAGAAAAAAAAAATCATATCAAAGCGTATGTTCAATAACTGTTTGTAACAGATTACGTTTTGAGTACAGGGCATTTCTCTATTCATATTTTAAAATGTATTTACAGTTCGTTGCTTTCCTATCAATGATTACGCCATAAATTATTGAAAAGGTGAAAAGCGTTCAATTTTATGATGGCTTGTGAACAACATTCGACGCTACAGCAATTCATTTATGGCCATAATAATCATTAAAATGTATTCCCATTTAATTCGAGCTCGAACCCAAGCCTTTCCGATTATGATCTCTATCCTTTTTTTAGGGTTCCTTTTAAACAATTATGTAGTATTATATTGTATTTCTTTAAAATACTATCGGTTTATGTCGTCTCAATTGATAAAACTTACAAACAACCAAATATTAATTAAATTAAATTAAATCATTATAATTAAAATATTGGAAATTAGTATAAAAGCCTATGCAGGATACCTTAAAGATTGCAGTTTGCTTTTGGTTCTTGTATTTGGAAGTGGATGTGCTGCCGGTCTATTTAAGACAATATTGAAGATCTTCATGATTGTCCTTTTTAGGAATGGCTCAACTCACTGATGTGCAGCGTGGCCTTTACAGTTTAGCGCCGACTGGAGGACGACTTCGCAAAGAGTTCCTAACCATTACGGTTCGAAATCACTCCATATGTATTTGTTACTACAGAGTAACGAGGTAGAAAATGCCTTAAAACGCATTGTGGATGGTATGGACAAATATATTTATTTTAATGTACGGAATCATTTTCCTTTAAAAGGCAATTGTAGTTATCTTTTTAATTAAAATCATATTCGAATGCAAGGAAGGGAAAACAAGAACAAGTAGTTTTGAAACATATAATTTGGGTAAATAGCCATTTGATACGAATCAAATGGTTTTGGAACAAAAAGCCAAGGTGGGGTGGGGTTTGTTTCTATAGAGTCTATTCTCTGAGGCTTTTTAATAGTGGTAGACTTGTATATATGTTTCTCCTGTTTATTATATACATTATATGATCTGTTGCGTTATTTTAATTAATGGTGTTAATTTTAATAATTTAAACCAAGATTATAACAAAATGTGGTTAGATACTCTCTTATAACCTTACTGTAATGTAATTCGAATAAATTTATTATAAATTATAAGATATAAATAAAAATTATAAAAATATTGTGTATTTTTCGAGTAACGTTCTATGAATTATAATAAAGTATATTAGTCTATGGTAGAATTATAATAACACTAGTTAAAAAGTTACACAAATTTTGATAGTAGCAATTGTTTTTACTGTCTCTTTTCAGGCGAGCGGTCCCTATCGAAACAATTTTCTTATATTTCAGTACCTCAATGCTTACCTAAGAAGTTTTTCTTATCGTGCACACATAAGCACTAATTACTTGCATGTGTGTAAAAAGTGCACACAGGTGAGAGCGAGGTGGTACACGGGAGGCCACACCCACTGCGACGCCTGCTCATTTTAAATTGTAATTACAATTTATTATTGTGTCTCTGTGCCGCCTTCATCGACCGACGCCATTTTATTGAACACGCTCTCGTATCATTTCGTAGTTTTTAGTTCGAAATCTATCGAGAGCTAATCTGGAACTTCGATTATTCGCAGACCGCTCGCCAACGTGCATCAAAATTCAAATTCAACAAATACGTATATAGCTTTTACTTAACACAGTTTATCAATTCTGTATTTCTTTAATATTATTTTACGTGTTAACAGAAAACTTTAAGGATAAAAGTATCTATGTACCGTTCGTAACTAGATATAAAATTTCGATAAGATTCCTGAAATATATTTTACGAAGTATCTAATCATGCACTCGTACAAAATCACAAAGAACTCTCATAATCGTTGATTTTGTTGATTGTTGAGTTGATTTTATTCTCACATCGTTGAAATCTAATGTAATACTTTGGATATCGTTTATCTAGAACATAAATTGGTTTTGAGAAATATAGAACATATACAGCCATGATGATACAGTAAAATATTTAACTCCTACGAGCGATTATGGCCTATAAATTAGAAAAAATCAATGTCAATAGTTAATTTCATAGACATGGGAATTAATATAGAAATGCATTTAATTTACGATGAAAAGAAAAGGCTCCCTTGCAACAACCCTTTCCCACGGAGTTGGTAAGATGTTATTAGAGCGGATTTTGTTACCACCTTCCATTGTAAAGTCCTTCTGGCCCGTTAAATGAAAATGTCTTATGGTTATTTTAGAAGATGAAAGCTACGACTTATGTCTTAAGAGTTTTTAGTTTATTTTCTGATTGGAATTTTTCGTTTTATACAATCATCTTGATTTTTTCAATTTACATGTACAGAACGAATTTTTATCACAGTTGTAGATACTTACATAAATTTTAGGGTAACAAAACATTTAAATCCTATACTATACAAAAATAAAACAAAAAATTTAAAAATAACTGTATAAAAATATTCTCCTCCAGACAACTGTTTTTCGTGGACTATCTTGATTTCTGCAACAAGCCCTGAAAATGCTACTAATATATCATAATGAACTCTAAAGATAGGAAGAATCAACATAATAATTCGATATATTCGGCTTGGCAGAAGTATGGTAAAAGAAAAGATCCAAGAAATGGCAACGAAGAAAATTTCGATAGTAGAAAAAGAACTAAAATTATTTGTATTAGCAAATATAAATAAATATATATATTGAATATTGGTTATAAACAGGCATTATTAGTTATTATTATATATATGTTATGTACACTGACATAACATAATACCAATATTGATTATTGAAGTGTCAGCCATAATTTTCATACGTTTTTTACAATACATATTTTTCATACGTTTCATCTATTCCGTAAATCCTATTTGTCAAAATATTGTCATCAGCGATGTTATGGATTTGTAACATAATATAAGATTACTCGTTACTCGTTAATATTCTAATAGATTTAAACCCAATGCGCGCTCGATGGGCAATAAAACATTACCGTGGCAATTACACAAGGCATACATCTCACCCTATAGAGAATATAGCAGTTTACAAGACAATAAACAAGCCCATACATCACGCAACGAGCGTAACTCAAAGTTATTTAATTATCGTAAGAAAAACTAATCCGTAGAGCGAAAATTACGCGCCTCGGCAGGTGATATGCGTGTGCGTGGAGTATACAGAGTGTTGCGTAGATTCGACAGGTTTTCGAAGGAAATTCATTATTTTCAAATCGTTTATTTATTGATGAACCTTTGATATACGCGAATAAAATAGATGGAGACCGACTTGTTTTTATAAAACTACCATTCATATAATTATCATCACAAAATATATAATAATTAAATAGTGAAGTAAGAAATATATATTAATAGTTTAGTTTTATGAAGCTGATTTTTTATTTATATTTTTATACTAAATATAGTCTTATAAAACGATGTCCTTACAAAAAACACTCGTTATTTAACTATAACTATTTTTTCACTTTCCACACTTTTAGTACAAAAATAGTGGAATTTACATTAAGTTAAAATGGGCAATAATTATTAGCTTTTATTAGTTTGATACGTAAAGAAATATTATTTAAATTGTTTGAGACATCCCAAAAATGAACACTCTGTATAAGTCATACTTCAATAGAGACTAAAGGCGTCGAGGCCCTGTCGTGTGCGACAATATTTATGCCCGCAATATTAACTGTCGTGAGACAACAATTTACTTGGAACTGTTTCCAAAATTTACTTTCAAGTCTATAATTTTAGGTTCGCTAAGAGTTTTTCCTATTCCATAATATGTAACAAAAATATGAATAGAATGTAAAATCCAAATTGAAACTAAACTAGAGTAGTACAATTTAATTATACTACTCTAGTTTAGTTACAATTAACCACTCATCTTATAAAATATAGATTGTTCTTATATAATGATTAAATCCATACAGTTGGACTTCATTATTACAGGCGTATATTGGTACGGGTATTACGTGTCCTTCTCGATATTTTAAAATTTATATTAGATGTTTGAGATCTTATAAAATTCATTTATCATAAACGAACTCATTTCATCTGTGATATCTTTGGATACTTTTAGTGATTAATTTCGATACCATTATATGCAAAAGGTTCTCTTGATTTGTCCATCATTCAATGAAATGTATATAGAAACAATGGTATTTAATTTATCGATAATTTTTTAGTACGATTATTACGATCCAAAAGCCCAATTGCTTTTTCTCCTCCTCTTTGTAACCTTCTTACCTTCCTCTCCCTCCAGTTTCCCCAATCTTTTCAATCAAGGTCGGCAACGCACCAGCGGCTGTGTAAGGGCTGGGATGTCCACGGGCGGAGGACCGCTTATCCTAGGTGAGCCACCAGCTCGTTTGCTACCGTTTCCATTCAAAAAAAAAGAAAATAATAACAACCTATCGATAAATCGAACTATTAACCAGTTAAATTATGTTATTTTTAATTCTTAAAAATTCAATTGTTGTTGATTGGCGTCAATATGTGTCTGTCCACATTGTGACCATAAACCTTCACATAACTACGAACAGTACCCCAAATTACATGAAATTCCAAAATTTAAAACATAAACATTACTTTGATAGCCTCGGGCGTGTCTAAAATACGGCAATATAACAAAACCCCATCTTTAGCATTAATCGAGGAAAAATGTGTTCGGGATAGACCTCAATAAATGATTGCTCGATGTCCGAAATCGGAAAGGGTGATCGACGCATCGGAGCGTCCGGTCGCCGCCCCCGGCGAATACAAAAATCATTCATATGGACAAAATAAAATTGCATCCCAAATAACCCCGTGTTCAACCATCGGAAATCTATTAGCAATAAATATGAACTTTTCCGATTTAACCGGATAACCGTTGAATAAATGTGATCTAATTTAACTTCCTTCTTATTACTTTTCATCTTTATGCGATAGTAGTTTTTGAGTTTCTCTCACATCGTTTTCACCGTGAAAAATTAGACTTCAATTATAAGATGCTAAATTGTAGCATTTAAAACGTTCGTATCTAGTGGTTCTATATTATACTATTTAAATTACACAGCGATCGGAAAAATGGTGAAAATTCATTTTCCTTAAGTATTTTGATATCTTGGAGTTAAATAATTTTGTTTCATTTTCATTCTATTTGTTGCCGTGTTTTAAACCTGATTTTGATGATTTTTAAAAAACTAACTGTACTGCAACAGACTTGATGAGGCTGTGTACTTTCAATTAAAACAGCAAACTGAAAAAGTTGTCTAACAGGGCTGAAGGATAAATCAAAACACAGATAGTTTTTCCTTTTTAATCTTGATATTTTTCTCTACGATACAAGGCACACACACAATTTAAATAAAATATTAATTATAAAATTAATAAATAATGCTCGCTTACAAGAACCATGGGAGTGTATAGAAGCGTCCTTGATTTTACAACGAAAATGCTAATCTAACTGCAAGTCGTGCATGCCGAAAACAATTATACAATCAAAACGTTTTGTTGGAAGATAAAGTAACCGTATCGGAAACCACATTCACGCGCAGTACAGCCACACAAGTTCATTCGGCTAAACATTTATAATAACAACTAGATTATTTATCCATTACTCATTATCCGTTACAGATAAAACGCCACGCTTTCGTCCGTTGACGCCTGACAACACTCAAAGTCTTACAAACATGTCCAAACATCAATTGTCTATGTTCAAATAGTCAAGCGCCAACCGATATTCTAGTTTCTAATGACGTTATAATCACTTCGTAATCTACGTACTGATATAAATAATGCTATCGTTTAATCTTTCCTCTATAAACCTAATACTTAAAATTACTCTCGTACTCTTGTAGATATGGGATGTGTTACTATTATACAATATCTACTAAGCAATTGTTGAAACGCATTCAGTGAACAACTTTTAATCAGTCATTAAATTATTGTAAGTCAAAGAACTGTTTAATGCTAACTTATTATAATTATCGTACACTTCTATATTTTAAGGTATTATAATTTCAGTTATAGCTAATCATTGCACTAAATTTGAAATAATTACATACGCGAAGATCACATGTTCTGTTAAGTTAAATTTTACGTCGATCGTATTGCTGTGATAATATGCAAGTGGCAAACTGTAATAGCCGAATCAAATAAGTGTGTGAATTAATTTTTGAAACTATAAAAATAGAAATATCGAAAAGGCAGTCTTCTATCAATTCCAAGTTTCTCCAACCAATTGTATCTTTGATGACATTGTTGTACGAGTAAGAACAGAGCCTCTTTAGAAATGTAATGCTGATTTTAAGATAAAAGTACATTATAACTCTTAAAACGTAAATATGGCATTCGTAAAAGTTCCAAGGTACATTTAAGAGATTAAAATGAGCTCGTAAATAAATAACACGAATCGCGATAAAATCTTAAAGCTAACATATAAAGAAATATTTACAAATTTCACTATGGAAGAAATGTTATCGCGCCGTCGCCTTACGCACCTGCTACATGCTTACATTATTTACACTAATCTCAGTAAAAGTACAACTTCCTCGAGATCAGATACATTAAAACGATAAATATTATAACGAATTGATTTCAATGTACATGAACGCGCGTCTTCGATCTTTTTCAATCTAGACTAATCCGTTTCGGATACACTACTTGAACCATACCAATAAAATTCTTTGGATTCATTTTTCTCTAAACTCAGGTTTGACACTGATGATAGGTTTTCTCGTATCGTCGTTATCTTTATCGCAATCTGCGTTCTCGGGGTATTCGGGCACCCCGGTGCTCGTCAGCTAAGTGGCCGAGCTGAATAGCACCGAGTTCTTGTAATAACCAGCCCGGTCTGACAGCGGACTCTTCACGTCTCGCTCGAGAGCCTGCTGCCGGGACTTGCGCTCCATCTCCAACTCTTGAGCTAGTGATTCTGTTGACGAACATAATTTTTGGTTAGACGCAGCTCTTACTGAACATTATACTAGGATTACACATGAAAATGTGTACAAGTTTTATGGAAACTTATTAAAGTTTAATAATTTTAATTTGTAATACACAATAGTCAAAGTGCCTTTGTAACCATTGAAATAAAACGTTAACATATGCCATTAAGATACATGTGTCATGGTGGAAAATGTCATTAGCGTTTCGGGAAAAGCTGGGTGACATCAAACGGAGTCCGCGTATCCATGGCACTTCCTAATTTAATATTCAATATTCCCTTCGGTAAAAACGTACACTTGCCATATTAGAATGGTTTATTAAATTGTAACATGAAGGGTTGATACTCATTTGTTCAACGCGATATTAAAGAGAAATATGTAATGTTCTTATTTTTTCATGAATCAAAGTAGAACGAAACACGATTATTCTCATAAAACAAAAATGTTCCGACGATTTCTAATAAGATTTTAAGAAAATTGACAAAGTTTGAGAAGAGGCACGAGTAGGTGAGGTAAGGCAATTGTCTCTGAAAACGACGCATTTTACGAAATATGCTTATTCAATTTCATGCAACGCTTGTCGCCTCCTGCAATTTACGAGATTTAAAAGATATAAACGGAATCGCGTTTTTGCTTACACCGTGTAACATTGTTTAAGAGAATTGAATATTCAGAGATGTTTATAAATCATTCCAAAGTCGTATTATAAATTATTTTTATTCTGAATGTTGGTGTCTTTCCAAACGATTGAAAAAACTCCATATTATATATTGTTAGTATAGAATTTTTATATAAATTACGGTTTTGATAGTGACTATGCGTAGAACTTAATTGAATTTCAGTAAGACAAGGCGTTAATTTGGTCTATTAAATATTCAACTGAAATGATACACAATGATACATTTTCATCGTTTTTGTCTAAGTGTTGTTTATATTATGAGTAGATGGAGATTAATTTGTCAGTCGAAAAAACTCAATTATAATCCGATTTGTTCAGCGTAGACTGGCTTCAGGGCGTCACACTCACAAGTGTCGCTCATCGAGGGTTGTCCCGAAACAGAAACCTATTATCCCGGGCGAGATTATTCGCCTAGGGCGTCACAATTAAATATTATACACTTAAAAGCTTCGGCCTTTGCCGTTTCACTTCGCTGCCACCCCTAAATGTCCCATTAGGTCTGTTTGAATACGTAATATTTTTGCATTTGCTGCTTCTAAAATAAGATTGCCGGTTCCTTTGAGTGCTATAATCTATTTGTTCTTTGAAATAACTGTTATGCTTGAGCGCTTCGCTTTATAAAAACTTTAGAAGGCGTCCTCTGTTAAAGATATACTATACTTCAAAAGAATTAGTAATTGTTTTTTATTAAACAAAAAATTATTATGTCTTATTTGACTCAGTCCTTTCAAGGTGTCTCTTTATAATGTCTAAAAAACAGTTCAATTCATCCAGATTGTAATTTAAAGAGAAACGAATCGATTTGGTAATTAAATAGAGTTCCGAGCAAGAAATTGCGTCACCGACGTTTTATCGATTCTAAAGATAATTTTATCGCTTTGTTCTCACAAAAACTTGCGTTTTTCACAATTTTAATTTTAAAAACATAAATATCATTGATCGAAAGTTTTTAAAAGGCTTTTTGTAACTTTTTGTGACGCGATATCTTTGTGAAAAAGATAGCACAACCGACACGATCCTATTAATTATTATTAGAACAATAATTATATTTGTGTCAAAGAATATTCAGTTTTTAAAAGTTGAACCTATTGACTTTGAAGAAAAAGCTGTAAAGCTTTTAAGAATTTTCAGGCTGTTTGGTATAAATATCTTTGGACTATTATCGACAGAATCGTATTAAACGCACGATTTTTATAATTCTGTTCTACTGTATGTAAATATAGAGTGATATATTTTATCAGCAAGTCCTTAATATTGTTATACATATTCAATAAATGACATCGTTGGCTAAGTGAAAGTATTATTTGAGATAATAAAAAATGGATTAGAATTAGGCGAGTGCCAGATAATATTGTATGCATATATTTCACATTATGGAAAAAAAATTAATATCGTCAAAGGTTTCGGGCGCACCTGTGCGGTACAATTTTATTTCCATTCATTTTACAAGCGCACCTAAAAAGTGGCCGGGGAAGTTTCCTCTTTATTAATTTTTCAACTTTCTATTACTTGCATCGGTTGCTTTATTCGTATAAATGGTGTTTGTTATACTTATATACATTTTAAATTTAAAGATAAATCCCCATTTCTCTTTGTCATGGAAGAAATTAAGGAAGTAGCTTGCTACTTACTGCGCTACATAGGAAAATTGAGGATAAATAAATGACATTACTTTTATACTATCGAACGTGCAATACATTATTTTTATTTATTATACTTATTTCAATTAAATATTAATTAAGACAAGACGACGTCTATGGGGTAATTTAGTATAAAATAATTGTCAGTATTTGATAAATTGCAACTGAATCATTGTTTTACTATTTAGAATTCTATGGGTAAGCTAACGATATATTGAGAAAATATTTGTATAGAACAATTCTATGGCATTCTTTTTCATCTTTTATTTTATGGCATCTTTTATTTAAAAAAAAACAGAATTGGAAAGTTGCGGATCAATATCAAGAGAGGACGCTCTTATATGTCAAATGAGTTACATCTTACATAGAAACACAAAAGTAATTCATAGATTTCAGTATTACCTACTGTAAACTATAAAATAAGAAGTATATCCGTACAAAAGAAAAATAATTTGTTAAGCTTTTTTTGTAAAACTCTATAATCGTTTAATTCGCATTCAGAACATGTAATTTGAAAATTAATACAATTTCGAAAACTTTTTTATTTAATTACATTGTTTTCTCCATAACACACTTCAATCATAAAACTGCTATAGACTTCGAACTAAAACACAATAAATAATAATTTTATGATTAGATACATTTGTTTTAGTTGTTACGTTCTCGGAATGGTATAAATATAGAAGATCTTCACATTTGACGAAAAGCGTTTCTATAAACGATCCGTTCATGGGATTAAATTTTTTTTATTTGGTATAGCGGATAATGGAGGAGTTGGGCCTCCTATATAGCAAGACAACACCACCGCCCATGGACGCGCCACAATCCGTGCATTGGTTGTGTTTCCGGCTTTATACGCCGCTTTAGGGACATTTTTAAGTAAACACAGTAGAAAGACCGTTTCAAGTACCACTACCATTTCAGGCTAAATATTCTGTTAGTCCATGGTATCTCACTTAGGACTAAGTTAGATATTAAGACACTCGCCCGGCCACTGTCCGGACCGGGATTCAAACCCGATAACTCTCGCTTCATAGTAGACTCACAAAACCACTTAGCTACGATGCTCTCGAAGCATACACACTAAAACTATAGCGAAAATTAGCATTTCGTTTTACGATGAATAGAAATAAATCTCTTTTAGAATGTTAAAGACGACATTTTTATGTCTCAGTCAATTCACCAATGAAGGTTTAGCCACTGCAGGTGAAGAAGGAAAAACCATAAAAAAGTTACAGTCGTATAGCGGTAAAAAGCTTTTGGTCGCGTGTTGGCGTGCATCAGACACTAGGGCAACATTACACTGAAATAAGCTGCAATTTCACCTCGGAAAGCACTCGTCTGAATGAGGGAAATCGTTTGTCGTATCGCTACTGCACGTAAGCCCTTTGACTTCATAAATATGCAAATGTCGAAAGGCTCTTGTTTTACGATTGATAGTAATGGATTGTTGATATTTTGTTCAAATATCTATAAAACATAGTTTTTAGTACACGTATTGGTGAACCCTACGACTAGTGTTATTTAACAGTACGTTACTGCGTAGCTATTTTAGTCAATTTCAATAAGTCTTCTTCATAATGTATCGCGATACCATCTTTCTATCGAAATGATAAAAGCAGTGGTAGTGAGAAAATGTCTGGAGTAATAAAATTGTATGCAATAAAAGTGTTCCAGTAAAATTGGGATTTTTATGTTAAATTATAGGACTCACTAAGAAAAAAAAACTATACAGATTGAAATTATGTAAAAAAGGGGGGGAAACTATAACTTTTTTATCATAGTCAGCGATCAATTCCCAAAAACCAATAACAGCATTCCAGTATTTTTCAATACACAATTTGATTCAAACGCCCCAATAAAATTACACTGTGAAAGCACCTATTGCATTTTGTGCTTTTAAAATACTTGACATTCTCAACCCTGAATGGTATGTATGATGTACATATGAGTATACAATTTTGATTTTAAATTTTCTTACAACCCTCCTTAACTATGATTTCCGTTGCTTTTATAAGTATTGGTCAAAATATATGCTTATTTAATATATTAACCGATATATATTTATTCTATATTGGTAATTTATATATTTCTGGCTTCAATTACGACTTTAATTTTCTTCTACATGAAAATTAAGTCAAATTTTAAACGTATTTAAAATATAAGACTATCAAAAGAATGTGTGTGACGTCTAGAATTTATAATCCAATTACGAATTGAATTTTGAACAACTACTATAAGAATTCTTGATTTGAATGAATTGTATTGGTTAAATTATAACGATGTTAGTACTGAGATAACTCATACCGGAGTAATTCTGCCAGAAGGCGGCTCCCCCACTCATGATGTCCACTGGTGGTGGTGGGTAGTTCCATTGTGGCTTGTCGGGCGTCCGCGGTGGTTCCCGCTGGAACGGCGGCGAAGTGGTGGGCGGTTCAGTGCTTGGTGGCTTACTCTCTGTACCGTTTTCTCTCTCTGGCCGATTCTCTTGCGTCTGCGGCGTTATATTCTCTGCAAGTACATATACTCTTATAATTAAAATCTAAGAGGTTACCGATCAGTTTAATTAACAGCAATATGACTAGTTAAAATAGCGTTGCAGAATACGATAAAACTACTGAACTACGAATTAAGATCATGTGAAGTTGATATAGGTAATTGTGTAATGTGTTGAGTAATTTTAAAAATCACATCAAGAATGTATTATGTCAATATGAAGATTATTTTTCGCTGTTTTCCCACAGGTTTGCGGAGTCAATGTCAATACTTTCAAGTGGTGTATCGTAACGTACGATTATTCAAGAAATTGAACTCGAATGCGTGTTAGTTCATAGGCCCTCATTTCAAATGGCCTGTGAAACGATTTCCTGACACGGAGATTAGTACACACCATCACTGGCGTTTACCACCCTTCTTACGTCACGCACTCCATATCAACTACGAATGTCAGATCGCCTCAGACGTTCTGAAATAGTTCAAATCGAACAGGCAATATAGTTGAAATTTGTTTGTTTGCTGCTTGTCAGTCAGACTTGCCTGCAGATACTTTGACAGACGGTAAGTTAACATGTCAGGAGCACTCCAAGTTACTTGTTGAATAGGTACGGGTGATTTGACAGCGAAATACGGCTAATACGAGTAACAATTGGAGGAAGACAATCCCCATCATTTTAGACCACTCACTTAATAGTTTGTGTTACTTAGTCGAAGTATCAACGTAACATAAGTTGGAAATAGTTTATAATAATACTAATTTTCGTTCATTTTATGCTATTTTCTATATACTAAATATTCATTTACAAGTATAGGTCTTTAATATCTTCAAAATGTACGTAGAAAAGTTAGTGTTTCTTGACTTAACTTTGCCGCGCTTACCGCTGTCAATGTCTTTGAATGAAATGTCATGCTGTTACGAATCCTGCTTGATCTGCGTAATAGCGATAAAGATTGATAAAAACGCATGTTAAATTAAATACTAAATCTAGTTTATTTAGTAGTTATACACTTTTAATGACGTTATTTTACCTAATAAATAAATAAAATATACTTACTTTAATTTTTGAGAAACAAATTGAATATTATTTCAACAACGTTCACTTAGCTTTAAATAAGTGTCCTATATACCTTAACAGCATTTATACATCCACAAGAAGTTTTACGTTTTAAATAATAATAGAATTTCAATTAACTTGATCTGCGTTCGGGCTATATATTATATGGGAGTAATATTATCTAAAATAAATGAGTGGGCAAGCCTTAGAGACCTTCAATGCCTTCCAAATCTAGCTATTTTTAGTTCCCCGGGATGGAACCAGTAACTTTGAATGACAAATGGGTGAGCATCCAAGTGGTAAGTCACATATTTAATTATTTATACCTAATATTCAAGAAGTTATATCAAATACCAACCAGTAACTATTCTAAGTATTTCAGAAGGAGCCCCAGATTGCTTGAGCGCCTCTTCAATCTTCTGTCGCCTCTTCAGCTCCAGCTCCAACTGGTCTTGTATTTGCTGGCGTTGTTTTCGTTCTTTTTTCAATCGTTTCTGGTACATCACTGAATAAATAGAATTATAATTTAGTACATATATAAGAAAGCTTTGTATTTCTTGTGATTCTTACTTTTCATTAATTATCAAAGTTACAAGTACAACGCAAAGAAGAATGTAAGTATATTTTCTCATAAGTATTCGCTAGTAATTAATGTTGTTGCTAATGAATCGGTCGGGGTTCACTAGTGATCGACTCCTACGCATCATTTGTCATCTCACGACCCTTGACATGGTACATAATAATCTACCCATCACCTAGGGTTTTTACTCTCATTTCCTATTTGATGTCTGTCTTTACTTATTATAGCTATAATTAAGGTATTTCAAACACATTAAATAAGTTATAGTTTTAAATTAGCATGCCGTACCTGCGTAATTCAATACAATATGCCTGTATACGGACCTAGGATCTATAACATTTTAATAAATATAACAAGAAACTGACAACTACATAGTAAAGTAGTTAAGCTGGTTAATGCAACTATATTATTATTGAGTAGTAGCTAACGGTAGCCAAAACAGCTAGCTGAGATAAGTTAATATACAATGTAATGACCCGTGTTTAGAACGATATATTATAATTAGGAATAGGTGTTAATTAAAGCAACCGTATGTGAGCTTCACGTAAATGAAAAGGTTCGGTCAATTCGAATGTGCTCATCGAAACGGCCAGCGAGTGGAAAATTGAACGGGTCGTCGACTCTGAACACCGATACAGTCTAACACCTCTGAAAAACACTCTCTCACTTCGATGACGTTTATTTTTGGATCTTTTTATCTCAACTCATTTGTTTATTAACGCATAAAGGATTATCGAATAGGCCAAGCAATACTTCCTTTGTTGTTTGTTTCTTTCGACCAAAAATGTAATTATATGCTTTAGATTTTAATATCCATGTCTAGGAGCATTAAGGCATTCATTGAATTCAATAAGGCGGAGTAGCAATATCGGTCTATTGTTTTTATAAGTCAATATTTGGTTACGGATCGTCGGCGTCGCTTTGTGATACGCAGCAAGCTCTAATATCTATAAAATCATGAGCAAAGATGAATCGTAATAATTCCTCAATAGATTATTCCTTTCGGCACCAAAGAGTTTTTAATAAAAAGTCCTTACCTATTGTTCTCGGTTATAATGCTAAGATCAAAGCGATTGCCTCTTTGTCTTAATTATATTGAACATTAGTACATGACATATGTTATATTGTATTACCGTTCTGCCGTTATTGCAATGCAAACACGCAGTATGTAACGAAACAATTCGTCGAACGAGTGTACGAATAAAAACAAACCACCGAAATATTGAAGGAATCCGTTCAAAGGGGAAAAATTGCAATAAAAAGTCCATCCCGATTCAGAATGGGAGTGTGGTTAAAAAGCAACGAGCGAATATGGTTGGGAACATCCGCTGCAGACAAAAGTTGGGCTACTTGACTATGCAAATTATATTTGCGGACCGCCGCGCCGCGGCTGAGGCTCCATCTCCGTTTCGTTTCATTCCGTGTACAACGTGAACTCTATTCATATTTTCATCCGATTTCCTTCCCCTCGTTCATTTTGTTTCGTTTTTAAAAGTCGCGGAACAATGCTGCCTACCGCGGGCCTCATTTGCCGGGAGCGATTTTCTTGCACGCTTTTCTTGCTTATTTCATATCTATCTCTTTATTCATATCCGGTTTTTCTTTAATACTTTCTACTCATAAATGCTTGGAACGGTCCCCTTGGGTGCGTTGTTCAAATAATATGTAAATGAGCTGCTGTATCTTTGAGCGAAATTAGATTTATAATAATTTAATTTTTCAAAACATGAAATACCTAATATAATACTAAATACCTAATTATGCACTGTTTATACATTGACATTTATTAAATTAATAATATTAAAAGATCGACTTTCTGTGATAGTTATATCTTTACCTGAAAGTTACAAAATTACTTATTGATTAGCATCTTTGAATCCAATAGTTTACCAACTAAAGCTTTTACACTTGCATCGTATGATGAAAAGTAAATATGAATCTATTTTTATGACAGCCTCCCCTCTCAGTCGCACGAAGCCATTTAGATAAGTCTTTTTTATAGTTCTTTATTGAAAATAAATTGCCTAGAATAAAATCAGACACAGTCGGAATGGCTTTCCGATAGATGTGTATGAAATAATGTTTGTCAGATAAGATGAGTCACTTATCTTGGCGTATGCTCGGTTCAATGACGATATCGATTGCGATGACTAACGTATTTTATTATATAACTAAAATATTTAAATCATATATCATTATTTAATATATATTAAATCTATATGCTATATAAAAGTGTATACAATGATTTATAAAAGATTTACAGAGACACGTTGAAGCATATAATTGGACGCTCTAATTCGACTGGCTCGTCCGAAGTGATACCACGGTCTCAAAGCATACTTAAGCGGCGTAAAAAAGCTGGCAACACAACCAATGCGCGTACTGTGGCGCGGTTATCCATGGGTGGCGCTGTTATTTTACCATATAGGAGACCCATCTGTTCCTTTGTACGCTATACCATAAAAAAATAAAATGATAAACTTTATATATTATATAAGTATTATTTAAGACTTTATATTAAAACTATTTATTTAGACAATAACAATTAAAACATAAAAATACAATATATAAGTCGTTTACTTTCTCATATCCAAAACGAGGAAAGTAAGAAAGTATAAAAAATGTAAGACAAGTAATACATCAAGTGGAATGTCCTAAAGTGTCCGCGACATTGTCCGTAAACTATTTGCTGACAACAGTTTAGCTTTTTATCTCTCTGTTTTATTTGGACAAAATTTATGAGGCGAGTGGCTC
>JAAAKR030000037.1:677310-694403 GCA_010014985.3 Delias pasithoe
TTTGCTTTAGTGTTTCTTACAATAATAGTTTAACTAACAAAAAATATCATTACTACTCCAATCATAACCATTCAAAAATGGACATACTTTTAAAAATAAATGCTTTCGTTTCTGTTGTGTATTGTAATTTGTACACGTTTAATCCAGGTAGAGGTTAAACTCTGAAAAAAATCACACGTCTTTTCACTAACCCAATTCATTCGATAATTTTAATTTTTTGTGTATTAAGAACAATAGAGAATGTTTTAATAGTTGTAGTGTTTGGAAATACATTAAAACGTTTTTGATTGCCATACAAAAATTGAAGTGTGTGTTTGTGTATGTGTTATCGTAGCTCATAAGCGAATGGAGCGTTTTGGACTATTCTTATTTATTAAAAGGTAACATGATCTAGATATGTATTAGCTGTTATCAATTCATAAGCTTATTAGATATAGTTAAGTTATATAAATCAAGTAAGTGTATTTCGGTAAAGATGCTATTTAAGTACTTATCTAGAATCCAACGTAATTAATACGTTTGATTAGATTCTTCTGTTAGCGTCACACCCTCGTTTTTGCACTTCAAATAGGTAACTAGTGAATGTGAAGTTAAAGCGTTTAATGTATAGAGTGTATGCTTAAATTTCTGGATAGGACTTCTAATGGCTGTCGCTTAAAGCACATAGAGCAGAGTAACTACTCAATCCCTTTGGCGAGTTGTTACAATAGATATGAAGGTCGTGGTTGGTCGGGTCCTCTGGTGGTGTGAGGGGTGATATATTTGCGGGGGTCGGGGGTCGGTGCGAGGCGGGGCGGAGCCTGCGTCGGGCCGTTCGGCGACGCCGCGTCTGGAGCGAACACTCCCGCCGCGATCTTGGCGTTGCGAGCACGTGATGTGCGCAACTCCCGCGAGTTCCGCCACGCACGCACACGCACGCGCGCGCTGCGCTTCCCGCGCGCGAGCACGCGCCAGTTATGTTACCCGTTCGCTCAGCTGTTATGTGCCTGTTCCATTGTGAACGAGTGCGACATTTGTTCCCGAAGCGTTGACGTTTGACCACCCGCGATATCGTTTGTGTAACTATCGACGTTGGATGCGTTAAAATTTCGGGTGAGTGTGAGAGCGACCGCGCTAGCGGCCGGTTTGACCGCATTATTTTCGAAATACGTACGCCGTGATCCGGTCCGGTAGAAGAGATCAAAACATAATAACAAAATATACATTTGCCGAACCGTAATTTATATAGGATAATGGCGCTCATTATTTGAATGTGTTCTCAACGCCACGCACTCCTCCGTCTACTTGGATGAAGCTTTTCTCTTGATTTCATATTCATGAAATGTGCGGCCATGTATATGAGATTGAACCAAAGAAGGCGCAATCAGGCATCGCCTAATCTCTCACCAAATTCAAGTTATCAGAGATGGTTATCGTAGCGCAGTCGTAGCGCAAGATGTCGCGTTGATGTCTTTTGCTTAACGCTTTTCGAAAGTGTTCCGGCCTTTTTATTATTATGCTTTTATGTGGCGTAATTAAAATATATCCCACATTTGGTGATAAAACTTTATATCTCTACGTCGGCTTATAAATAAGATTTATTGAAATTTATTTTAATGTGTTCATATAAATGCAAAATATTCGTATGAAAAGATGACAGCTAAATTAAGGTCTATATCGGAACATTATGATGCTCGTATTTTACTTGGGCAACCTTATAATTTATGATTATATAGCTACTGTCTTACTTTTACAAGGTAGATTTACATTAAATAGATAAAGGTTATTTTATTTAAACCGTACAATATTTATTATCGGTGAGAAACAAAATATCTTTAATTTTTAAATTTACGCTGAGATATGTACAATACGTTTGCCAAAAGTGTTATAAATTTAATTCGATAGTTCCAAATATTTAAATTATTGTCGCTGTATAAACATTTTGACGATGTTTTCTATTTCGCCCTTCGGTTTGACATTGCAACTGTGACATTCGAATTGTAACTGCAAAATACGCTTTAATTGATATGTAAATTACTATTTTGTTGATATTACAAATGCAAAGGTGTGTGATGAGATTTTTTTCTCTTCTGCGAAATTAAACGTTTTTTCCAATATACACTAAGCGTGGGTATTGCCTAGTCGTATTACTTGCGTCAATTGTTAGATAATTAATTAATGAAACACTTGAATAGCCTTACATGGAGTGTCCCAGTTCCCTCACTAGTATGGAAATAGAATACAAATTGTCTTTATTTTTATCGATTACCCATAAACGCACTTAGCATTGCTGATTAAGTATAGTGTTTCATCGTGAAACATCGGTTTACGTAACTTTTTTACACGTTACATTGTCAGTTTTATCTTTATCACAAACAAAACAACAAAAACGGATTTTGGCGGGAGCGAAAGGGACGACATTGAAGTTTAAATATTTGAAGTGAATCTACTTAAAATAAGAGTAATTTAATGATTAATCATGTCAATGAAAACTTATTACATAAGAGATAGTATTATACACAATATGTCGGTGCACTTGTTAGAAACGCAGATAAACTGACTACCGGTTGCGCATAATGTTGACCTTTGTTGATTAACTAGTAGTTCTGTTATTCATGTCTCTTGGAAATCAACAAAAACATATTTTGGGAACGCTTTTATAATTCTAAGTAATCCTCATTTAAGTTTGCTATTAATTTTAAGAAGTTTTAGGCACGCCTTTTTAGGGCTTACTTTTTTTATAATATGAACTTTAGTTACACAAAAATTAAATAATGCAGCGAACGTATTTGTATCGAAGTTAACCCTAAATTGAGTTGTGTATTAGAACGATTGCTAATGTATATTATGTTCGTCCGCAGGTGGGTCGAGGAGAATTATGCGTGGGGCGTGCGCATGCGCGGTTGTGTGCGCGTTGGTGGCGCTTTGTGCGGCCAGTGGGCCGGACGAGGAGAGCCGCGCCGCCGCCGAGAGACAGCTGCTAGCCCTGCTGGGGCTACCCCGCCGCCCTGCGCCACACGGCCGTCCGCCGGCTCTTGTGCCACACGCGATGCGCCTGCTGTACGCTACGCGCGGAGCGTTGCCCGCCGCCGCTGCTAACACGGCGCGCTCCTTTTACCACACAGCCACCGAACTCGATGGCCGTTTTCCTCAGGAGCACCGCTTCCGCCTCTTCTTCAATATAAGCGGCGTGCCTTGCGACGAGGTAGCCCGCGGAGCCGATGTCACCTTTCAACGCGCAATAGGCGTTACCGGCACGCAAAGGCTGCTGCTCTACGATGTGGTCCGCCCCGGACGACGTGGAAAAAGTGAACCGATACTAAGGCTGCTTGACTCCATACCACTAAAGTCTGGTGAAGGCTCCGTTACGGCGGACGCTCTTAGTGCTGCGAGAAGGTGGCTCAAGGAACCCCAACATAATCATGGCTTATTAGTGCGAGTTATAGAAGATGGCGTGGGCAACGAAAGTGTAAAATATCCACACATTCGCGTCCGGAGACGCGCTACAGATGCACACGAGGAATGGAGTTCTATTCAGCCTCTGTTAATGCTTTACACGGAGGACGAAAGAGCTAGAACGGCTCGAGAACGGGGAGAGACGTTGTTGACTAGAAATAAGAGAGCGACCCAACGCAAGGGCCACCGGCCGCACCACCGGCGCAAGGAGGCGCGGGAGATATGCCAGCGCCGCCCCCTTTTCGTGGACTTCGCGGACGTGGGCTGGAGTGACTGGATCGTGGCGCCTCAGGGCTACGAGGCCTACTACTGCCAGGGCGACTGCCCCTTCCCTCTTGCGGACCACCTCAATGGAACCAACCACGCAATTGTGCAGACTCTTGTGAACTCAGTGAATCCGGCCGCTGTGCCAAAAGCGTGTTGTGTGCCCACTCAACTTTCCCCTATATCTATGTTGTATATGGACGAAGTGAACAATGTGGTGCTTAAAAACTATCAAGACATGATGGTAGTGGGGTGTGGCTGCCGATGACGAAGGCCTGGCCCAGTGCGGACCTAGTGTGGTATAATGGACCCAGTGTATATATAGTTGTGGCCTCCAAATTGTACATATTCAACTTGTATATACATATCTTGTAGTTATTATTATTTTATTGAGACGATAATGATATAATAAAATATTAAATTTACCCTCATCTATTATTTTGCAGCATTGTAATGACCATGTGCGTAGTTTATGGAATTATTTATAAAGCACGTTAATGTGTAGATTAGAAAGAAAGCGGAAACCTTACAAGTCATACTTAAATTATACATTCTTAATTCGGACCACAAAAGAACTTAAATAATATAGGTCCTAACCTTTATCAATAGGTATTTGCTACCATTGCCAGATATTTGATCCTAACACAAAGTTTCTTTGTTGAGTTGTAGTCAAAATATTAATTTGACTAAAGCCATTGAATAAGTACATGATGTCATTAGAATAAAAATGATGTTATAACCTGAGAGGCAAGAATAATTATAACAGTCATGGCAGTTAGACGTTTGACGTTGCGTCTACAGAAATAATAGATATCTGTGAATGTATTCTTGTGTGCTACATTTGAAGAGAAATATTCAATTTTGTTTATGAAGTCGTTGACAAAGAATGCCAAAGGTAATATTATTTAAAATTGAATTCCATTTATAGTGTGGCAGGTCCCGAAATGTAAAATATTTCGTCACAAAGCAGCGATTTATCATGTTTTTGCCGGGCTGCAGGAATGCCCGCCTGTATAATTTGGCCGGCCACCCGGCAACGCGTCTGCCGGGCCCGCCGCCCTACGTCTATATTATCAGTAGATAAATTTAAGCTTTGTCTTTGGCTCGTATTTCGTCCTCTCGAGCTTCGCTTTTGTCTTTTTTCAGCGTGGACGGCAACAAAAAACTGAGTGGAGGCGAACGAAGTGGGTATAATTTATTTTATAGTCGGTCCGCTCGTAACTCGGCCGTGGACGGCTGGACGCCGATTTATCCCCATCTCAGCGTAATTAAGGTAAATGGATTGCCCAGCGTACCTTTGATTGTGACGCGCTTTCGGCTGTCAGAAAACCACACCTATTACTAATTGAATTCAGTTTCATAGCGTCGGTTCCCAGATTTTGCTACGAGCAGTAATCATCTTTTTAGTCCAATTAAGGTTTGCCAAACCGCAATCCGAATGAGATGTAAAAGATAGTGAAAGAACAAGAACCCCATGTGATTACGTGCGCTCGATTCTGATTCGACCTATCCCTGAGGGAATTATAATTGTTTTGCATTCTTCAGTATAAAAACAAAAAGCGAGCGGACCCCCGTACCGTATTACAGACCAGACTAAAGTCTGACAACTCGCATTCCCTAGAGACAAAAAGTATGAAATTAAAGGTTAACTCCAACCTTTGGGATTGCTTTCAGATAATTTCCTAATGCAACTGTTGTGTTTTATACTAAATCAGTATTTGCAATAAGTTTCAAGATAGACCTCATGCATTTTTTGGCTACTTGATTAAAGAGCTTTTCAAACACTTTTAACCTAATAAGTTCGACCAGCTGTCAGAATAGATTAAAACTTTGTATTATATAAATATATTGTATTATATTATAATAATAATAAAACACAGTCAGTGATGTTTATACACAAGACTAAGTATGTATGTACTACGTGATAAGCTGTGTGCAATGCATTGATAATAATTAATTATTATTGTCAGTAGCATATTACCTACTTTGTAAAGCTAAACAGTGGCAAAGCGTGCGGCCGTCGACCGCCGAGCTCTCAAAATATTTAAAGTATGTACATATTAAACTGGTTATTCATATTACTTTTGCATAAAAATACAGTACCGCCCTGTTTCACGTATTACTGTTATCATTTGTCGCTTTACGTCACTAGGCTTTTGTATGCTTTGCGAAGTCTATAATCGTCATTCGTGAATTGACACCGCACCAGGCAGCGACTCGGTAAGGAAAGTTGTGGGACTAAAAATAGATAAGTAGTCTAGAATACTTGCGCTGTCTTAAGTGCAACTTTGATCTTGATAACTTACGCATGATGTTGCATATAGAATGACACTTCATGAAAGTAATAGAACCTACTTAGTAGAATTATATCTTAGCTGTTAACATTCCTATAGAACCACTGCTGATAACTTTGATTGCATTCATATACATTTACATATCCTATTCTAAACGAGATTGGATATTTCAATTCATTTAACTTATAATAACTGAATTACTTGAAATTAGTTTAATAATACTATATTATCGCTCTACATCTCTTACTGTTACACCTAATGTGTTGGTACAATTTAGAAAAAAAATCCAATATCATTAATTGTGGCTAAACTATGCCCGAAATTAGGCGTTCGCGTGCCAAGCGTTCTGTTTTGTCCCGTGGGCAAGTCAAACTTTCACCGTAAGGGCTTCGTCGCAACGAGCAAGCGGTTCGCAAGTACCACAGTGGAAAATTCCTGTACATCAATAGACCAGTGTTGTAACGACTGATATATCTTTGGTAATAGACAATGTTTTTTTCTGTCTTACCACGTAATGGTTTCATGGACGTAAACATGACATACCAACAGAGGTATCGGTATTATTTAGACAATCTACTTGTTTCTTTGCATTAATGAGATGAATTTAGAACTATTTATAATTTGAACGTAAAATACTTTGAAAATAATTAAACATTAAAAAATTGTCTGTATCAGATATTTTATAAAATGCATGCAAAATCAATGAGAGTATAACGGTTGTTTAGTCCAGTGGTGTTGCACGCGCAGATGCAGCATCAGGTTACTGTTCTGCAATAAAATGTATTGCCTAGTAGCACCATTATAATCAAATAGATACGTTCTAAACAACTTAGTCGTGAAACACTCGAGGCAGTTAATATCCAAAGTAATCTTAAGAAAATATATATTTACATTATATATTATACACATATAAGTTCGCCACTTCCTATGTTTAGAATTTGTAGTGTAAGAGTACTTAAAACAATTTTAGATATGGAGGAAATGATTCTGTAATTGTTTATGAATGATAGCTATTATTTCATATATGAAAAATATAACGCATTTGTTTATTTAATTGTAGTATTAGAGTCGAAGTAGGTAAATAACTGGCGCGAATCTTGTACGGTGAGCAGTGCAGATGTGAACGAGGCGGCGGTAAGCCGGTAAAATATGTCACCACCGTTATCCGACCAGAGACGTGACCAACAGATACCTTGCACTATTTTTATTTCTTTCCAATGTACGTACACAGATTAAATACATCTTAGCTAGAAACAGATAACTATGCGTAATTGTTATCTATGATAAATTTGAGGAGCTGCTTTACTTGTTCTATGTTCATTTGAAAGTTTTCCCGTATGACGTTTACTGTTCTGTTTACATTGATTTGTTGTTCAAGCTACTTTGAATTTGTTATATTTAAAATAAAATGTACCGTTTAAGCTTGTTTATATTATAATTAATAGATATATATTTCGCTTGTCCCGTTACGGTCGTACAAAACAAAGTAGTTCTACCAATATGAATATCTAGTTTTGCAAGAACTATTTGAAGCAAATCTCATCAAAAATAGTCAAAATTGACTACACCACAAACTATCTCAATTATGTTTTATAAAAAGCAAGGCAAGAATAAACTTAGTACTGGAGAAGACAAGAAACTTAGTAGGTACTATCGATTTGAATTCATCTTCAAGAGCCAGTGCATTCCATCGTGCGCTAGACAGACATAAACAGCTATTTATTTCTGGCAACGAACCCACGTCCTTGGCGTCGACCTTATATTGCGCAACACCGGTTTTGTGTGCTCCAAGCACGCTCTATGAACGCTCATACTAAATGACAACCGATGACAAGCCTGTATCGTTCTCTATTCCGTTTATTACGATGTAATTAAATGAAAAAACCCTTCATATACAGTTACTAGAAAATGCACGAGCGGCTAATTTAACCAATAGGTACTTTGTGAAGCTCTTAATAAAATCATATTATAATCAGGTCATAATATTTAAGTCGCATATTTTTAAGTATTTAGGAATTGACAAGCTATAAAATTGAATTTAACAATAGTTTGCGTTTTCTGTAGTTATTTGTGTAGTTAATAGATATGCCTATTTTAGAACGCAGGTAACAAGAGTAAATTTCATATTATGATAAAAATATAAAAATTAGTTTCCCTACGACATATCTGAATGATGCGATTAGGATAAACTTATATTCGTAGCCTTTTGTTGCAATATGAATATATTAGTATAAATATATAAAGGTAGGTTTATTATTCATAAAATGCTCAGCGGTGTAGTGAATGGTGATACAGATACTTTTAAAAACTATGGAAAAATAAACAGATGCATTATTTTGTAGGAGGGTTTTTAATACTCAAGACTTGATGAAATACCAATGATTTGAGAAAAAAGGAAAGTTCCATCGAGAATCTAATTGTAAATAAATTACAAAGACATAAATGGTTTTTGTGTTTCAAATACAAATTACGAAAAAATTATAGGCATCAGACATTCAATTATTGCAAGCTATAAGTATTCAAATGAAAGTAAATTGTATTGTCTATTAAGAATCATAATAAATTTCAAACAATTAGTTCTTAACCAGCTTAAATTTAAGCAAAATAATGTCGCTTAAGACATTTAATATAAGGAAACTTTAAGGCAATAATAAATAAAATAAAGTTTTATTATATCTTATAATATAATAGCATAAATGCCGTACATTATCTGTTCAAATAGCTTTTTCATAGATCCACGTAGATACTGGTGGCAGAGTGAAAGTGGCGAACTCTTAGCTCTCCGCAAGTGAAGGCCGACCTCGCACAAATCATAAATAAATGTATGTCTACATAGCAACAAACGTGGTAGCGCGATTAGGATGGCCCAGTCATCTCAACTTGATATGCGAAAGTGAATTTGCTTTACAATCGGACTGAATATAATAAATGTGGTATTCAAACAGGTGTGCCTTTGAAAAGAGAACGTTAAAATCGTATTAAATGTGTTGATTTCAATGAATTTGAATCGAACTACCTTTTCCCTTTTCCTACAAAGAGCAAATATTTGAGTAATTAAATTATTTAGTCACTTTTTTAAATGGAAACGAAGGCAAACGAGACTAGGATAAGCGGTCCTCCGCCCCTGGACACCCCAAGCCCTTGCAGTGCCACGGGTGCGTTGCCGGCTCTTTTTTTGAAGGGCCCCCCAAGTCGTATTAGTTAGGAAATACCTTTGCAGACTGCTGAATCCAGACTGGTTGTGCGCGCCATAAAATGCCTTTAAAAACGCTCAGTTGTGGAGCGACAAACATCGAGGTGATTACGGATGAAACTTTGTATTCTGCCTTGATGTTATATGCTGAAATTCAATATGTCCCGTGATAAATGCGATGGAAGTCACTTTATTAGGTTTTTAATATTTAATTTTGTTATAATGAAAAAAGTCCGACTGAAAACTTGAGATTACCTTTATACAAGTCTACGAATCAGAACAGGTGAAATATATAGTATATACTACAAAGGTGAAAAGTATTTATTAAGTATTTTAAGAAATAACAGGAAAAATTTAATTTTTTCATTGCATCTTATTTTCGAATCGTTTAGAAAATCGAGATCAAAAAATATATTCTTTAAATGTAGTTATTTAACGAATTATTAAATGAGAATTTACGACATTGTTATTTGAAGATCAGTCTGTACAAATATACATACATAATATCTCTAAATATAACAATTCTCCATTTTAATATCACATTTAGTCTAAAACTCGAGTCAGTCTTTGTATTCAAAAATGAATTTGAAATTCTCATAGGTACTTATATTTTATCGGCAATATGTTAAACGTGATTATTGAATTCTCAGAAAACAATATCAATAAATTTTAACTTTTAAAATAACACTTAAATAGGTCTATAAAATCAAATATACGATCCGCTCTCGTTTCAAAAGTGGAGTAGCCGGATAACAAATCGTGCACTTTTTAAGCGCAAATTGAAACGGAATTGAACACGAGTAGCGGCTATTGATTACCGAGTTGTTTTGAGCAATAAATTTGTGGAATACTCATTACATAGACAATCCGGATATAAATAAATCATAGACGCGAAGCTCTGTTGGCGATGGTCGCGGCGCGCCGGCCCGGCAATTATGGCCGCGGCCCGCGGCGCATTCCACCCGTAAGCCCTAATTAGTTCAGTATGCGATGAGCCTTTGTCTAACAGTTCAGTTCACCTTGTCGGCTTTTTACGAGTGGCTTTTAAATGCTCGTCGTTTCGCGCATTCGACCTTTGATAGAGGACGCGTCCCTTTTGGCACAACGCTTAGTTGCGAATGACTTGTTGCGTGATATCAGCTCTAAAGATTTATTACATTAAATAAATGCCTTTACAATTTCATATTGCGTTATGAAGTAGTTCTCTGTGTCAATTGCTTATATAGACCTAGTTTCTGAGAGTAGAGCAAAAATTTAATAAGGGTTCAGTAGCTACACGTACCTATTAATTATTATACTAGAGCAATTAGTAGCCAGAAATACTTATATTCTTACATTGTTTATTTTTTTTTTGAAGTCTTAGACTAATGAATATGCCAAATTGTTAAAAAACCTACATAGGATTTTACTGCGTAGATACAGATATCAAATAATCCGTGTCTATTAGAAAATGCCTGAAACAATCAAACATACAAATATACTAATAACTTGTAAATAAAGCATAAACAAATACTAATTTTCATATGTAAATCAGAATAAGTAATTGCCGAAATTCTATCTGTCCTTACAATAGAGGTATTATGTGTTATTGATAGGTATAAATGGGTATTTATTTTTCTAATTCCTATCATCCGACACGTAGATAAATTGTAATTCAGTTCTAACATAGACATTTTCTTAAAATAGCTTGTTAATTCATTTAAATACTTGATGTTCATTCGTTATCATCGAAGGCAATTAAGTGAGTTAAGTGTTAGTGCCGCGGGAAACTCAACAAACAAGCGAACACCGTTTCTTACGTGTGTTTGTCAGACGTAAACCGCTCCTAGGCCAACACTGTTACGCAAATATGTTGAACATAGCACAAACATGCAGCAATGATCGTTAAAAATAATATTTATTCAGCTACCGCAGCTCCATGCCGTTTGAACCCCGGATTATTTTCTTATAATTATCTAACTGTTAAAGAAAGCAAACACATGCCTTCTGGAATGACAACTATTCGTTATTGCTTGAAGGTAATAAGATTTGTTTGTGATGGCTTATGTACCAAAACGGCGACGTATTTCGTTTGCTTTTAATGTAGGATGACAAAAATCATTTTCAAATCACTGAAATTAGTATTCTTATCCATAAGCAAAGATAATTTAAGGTCAATATGATATTAAAATTTTGAAATAATATCTATGTATTAAAAAATGAACCTGAGAGTCTAGAAAGGTTATCATAAATATAATTTGTTAAATCGATACTACTCGGAACTTCTTAATAAGTGTTACATAAAGTTTATTTTTAAAGACTAATTCTATAATGTTATTCACACATTAATTAACGTTTCTCTATTCAATGACACATAAAGTTGTTTCATTATAATGATTTCTCGCGGAAATTTATACTATAAGGAAACTGCGCAACACGAATACAATTTTTAATATTTATAACATACCTTCATTAAAATGGAACCTACACAGGTAAGAACTATCTATCTAGGAAGACAACAAGTGAGAATTAATGACTTTTGAACAACGTAAAAGCTACCAATTAATTTAACTTTCATAAGCGACATTTTATCGAGAAATAAGATCTGATTGAAAGCGTAACAATACATTGACTCAAGTGCATTGTACGATCGCTGCTCAAACAAAAGCTTTAGAACGCTCAACAAATACGCAATTCACTTAATTATGTATTCAACCTGCACCTTACAACTTACATATTACCAAAACAATGATCGTATTCAAGCTTTAGGGATCAAACGATGAATGTTTTTGTATGTACATTGCACAATGTATATGATACTTCGTGATTTATAAATAGCTCGAGGCAGCGACAGGTGCGAGCGACTGCGCAGACGCTTGGACGCCATGCTTCCGCGAATCCAAACCAAACGTTTCAGGACTGCATACACTCCACGCTCGACGCGGACCACTTAAGGGCTAACGGGCAGGTTTTCCAACAGATTGCATTAGTCACTTGCCTGTTTATAACGTGCTATGACTTTATTAAGTAATGCTAATATAACGACTTAGCACATTATATCAAAATATTTATTTAACAAGCTGTGTCACCTACATTTATGAAACCATGTTAGCCAAAAAAAAATCTATCAGATTAATGATTTATAAGGCAGTTTGTAACTCGTCTAGAAACACGTACAAAATGAATGGTAGCAATTGAACAAGGATATAGGACGTGGTTAACAGGCTCTGCCGGAGCATCGTTCGCGAGGTATTTGTCCGGAGTCCGGGCAACAGGAAAACGGACAGATATAAATGGAATCCCGATTGCAGAGTTTAATTCATCCGGCCGGCTGTTTAATGTCGTTCGAGGTTTTTATTCAAACAAAATGTAGCTTCATGATGCTACTTTTTACGCTCACTTCATTTTTATATTTGATATGAGTTGCAATGTGGTACACAGGTTATAAGCAATTGTTGCACAAGCCCTTTTCTTTGAGTAAACAGGATGTTGGTAAAGCGAAGATACTATCTATCAACGTATTATTAAATGGGCTTCATTTTCGTAAATACTTTGTATAATCAAATTACCATAACGCATAACATTGGCTCAATAAATGAAACCCAAAAGGTCCTCGCATTGCTACCACTTACCCTATCGCAACGATTCAATCTTTACGCGAATGGCCGAGAGGTACAGGTCTCAGGTGATGACACAAGGATAAAGGTTGTCTGGTGAGCGTTTGGACGGGAATAATGATAGGCGGTTGGCAGACTCTAGGGCGCCGATCACTGACGCCGCGCGGCCTGTCTGCAGCGCTCTGTGTATCACACATGCAGACACACAGACAAACATTGCTCAATTTGCATAACTAAGTATGCCGCGAATTGGTCAAAGAATAAACATGCAATTAGAATTCTTTGCAGTGCTTTACTGCCAGTGGAAAATATTGCGCGGACGCACAGCGTAAACGTGTGGATTTCATTTTCATTATGCGAATGTTGTTTTCATCTATTATTGCCTTATTTTTTTGTTTGACCGAGGCTCTCACATATTTTATCAATATTTATTATCTAGCCCTTTGACCTAAGCCAGCGGCCTCGCTTCTACGAAAATTACGTCAACCTTTTAGATGAGGAATGAACTTTGAGGATTTATTTTGTGTTGATGTATGTAATATGAATAAAAACAAGGCGTGGTCGTGTTTACACGTTAGACGGTTTGGTTGCGGGCGCGTCGGCTCGCTGTCCTCGGCGACGGTGTGTCTCACGTCTCGTTCTGTACTCGCTCGCACCTGCGACCAATACTTGCGTCATTTACAAGTTACAACTTTAAAATAATAAAACTGGTTTCGATTTGGATCTATAAGACCGTGGATCGACGATTGTTGTTCAAAGCAAACACCTGGCAGACCCCGTGCTGACACCACCCTCGATACGATCACGAATTCAATCGATCGCAATACACAAATGCTACTTCATTTCATTTACAACAATAATCGTATTTTAACATTCATATGATGCATTTATGGTTAAAGTATTAAATCTCACCGACAGATTAAAAATTCTATTGCACTACCTCTGAGAAAATGTTCTCAATTCTTTTTCTATTTCATATTGGTAGGATTTTGATGTCGTTTTAGACTCCTGAATACAAATAATAGTAACTACATGTGAATGGATGACATACAGAAATGTATAAGCTGTTAATCAATACGAAATGTATAATTATATATTTTCTTTGTCCTGCCCACCTTCACTTGTTTGCATAAATTAATTTAAGTCACAGTGTTTTCAATTCCTTACGCATTCCTTTTAAACAAATGTAGCCTTTTGACTCATTATTCCACCTTAGTTGGCGTTCCGTACACGTATGAGAAGACATATGTTTTTTAAACAAAGACTGCGGTGCAACGACCTGCCCTTATTTGGTAGAGACAGTATAAAAGACATAAGATGCTGTCTTATGCGCCACAATCATATTATACTGTTAGTCAAAAAAAATTGTATTTATTTGAGTTAATATGTAAAAAGTTCAGCTTTGAAAGAGTTTAATTATTTGTTATCTAGAAATATCAGACTTCAACTTGATCAGCATATTTCTAAAGTTTATTTCACGATAAATTTCGTAATATTTATATGAAAATAGTAGCCTGTTTGTTGTAGCAGAAGCATGTTGCCCATGCACTACAAACTTATCTTAACCATATCTATTAACATAATTTATATGCAGCGCATAAAGTATAGGTCATAAAACAATATCCTATAAAATACACTTTAATTTTATTACGTATAAAATGAAGCTGTTTGGAAAAATAATTCGGAGACTATTATAAGAGTTGACGTGATGAGAGTTCACAGGTGTACCGACAACCAGTTGGGAGCGATATCAACTTACTAGGTTTCACATTAGTAAATTAATATGCCGTCTCATATAATATTAATAATTGTTTTATCGGCGGTATAAATTATTATATTATTAATTGATTCTGCGAATGAACTGCAAAACAAAGTGATTCATCTGGATTTTTGTCTTGGCAAGCACAGATGTGCGTTCGCGCAGCGGGGAGTGTTTATTAAATTAAGTGACATTTCATTTTAAATTGCCAACATTAATCTCGGATATTATGAGCTCTATTATCTTGGCAGGTGTGCCCTGCGCAGGGCAAAGGTCTCCGCGCCACCGCCGCGCTCGCGGGTCGACGCATCAGCGCCAAGTGCAGCAGCCGTTTCAATATTTTTTATACTTTCATCGACCTTACTCCAATCCAATTGTACCTAACCTTTATATACGGCAGAAGTTCGAGAGATTTTAATGTACCGGTATGACGATATTTTATGATCTTTGTATGAACTTTTATATGTTTACGTTATTTCAGACTTTAGGTTCCTTTGGAAATGATTTACACCAGTATATAGGAAGTATTATAATGTATTAATATCGGTACTATTACCGGAACGGGCGGGCAATTTTTATCATAATACTTATACGTATTTTTATAGTTGACGTTTGTTTATATTAACTTAAAATAAGGATACACACTTTGTTATAATTTTGAACAAACGAAAATAACGACACCTACGAGACTGATGTATTAAGCAATATGAACAGTGTAAAGCAAGTAGGTATTATCCGGTATTGTGGCTCCTGGCGCATTACCATAAGTATTTGCGTCTCAATAGTAAATCACGACAGTTATGCACAAGTACTTTACTCATTGCAGATTAGCTACAGGTGTTAATCACGAAATTATTCAAATTAAAATACTGGTTTTGCAATCCTTGCATAATAACACAAACAAGAATTATTGCCATTGGTTCTTGCATTCTATGTTTTTATACTTATAGTAGTACCTAATACTGCCGAATTCTTACAAAAAAATTATTGAAAATAAGTTAGAACGTTTGAAAACAGTAAATGGAAGATAATGTAGTAGTTAACAAGCACGGCTGGTTCCCTGGCCTCTCAACAATGCTGTAGAGAGGATATCAAATGTGTAGCGGAGCTATCATGTGAAGCATTCCATTGCAGTAGAACCGCACGCGGCGAGCGGCAGAAATGTGGCCAAAGCGAAACCCAACACCGCGTGCCACTGCGCCGCAAGGTCGGCTACTGCACTGCGCATGCATGACCTAGCATCCGTCTACTATACATACAACATCCTAAGCTGGAACGTACTAAAAAATAAAAAGAACTCGCTGCGCATGCGACACCTTTTGAAGTGCTCGGCAACATCACACTTCCCCTAGTCTCATTTCTGTATTTTTGTATTAGATTCACTAGGATTTACGGGTTGTATCTTACATAATCTCAGTACAATAATTGATGTACCAGCAGTCGAGGCTCAGTTTCGTTTCAACGTTGATCGAGATGCAATTAACAAGTAAGTGGAACACGAGTTTATTAAGTGCGAATGTCACGAATCTGACAAAAGTAACAAATTTATGCAACTGCTGCTATTAATAGCTGAGATAGTGTGACGCCGTGGTGCTCGATACGCGGAGGCATGCCTGCTCTAATTGTCCCTTCTAATTGAAACATGCCCGATAACCCTTATTCACTCCGATAACGAGACAATACACTGCGACCTCATTAATATTCTTGCGATTCGCAAACATTTTTAACCACTTCACCTACAGCCAGTGTGTCTGCGTCAATTGTCTACAGCGAAGCACGCATTCCATTCTAATTGCGTGGACGCAGGTAAACATCGGTTATGCAAATAGAACGAAGACGTTTACTTATACTTAGGTACATATTAAAATTAATTCTGTGTACTTAATTTGGAAGGTTAGGAAGATTTCTATAGAAAGCGCTAGACTTAAATAACAACGCGATTCATAAAAATACCTATTGATTGTATAAAATAATCCGTTGATTTTGCATGTCATCTCAAAACTGCAATGGCACTTCAAAATTGTATGTGGTCAGAAAATAATCAAAGTAAAATAAGCATTAAAACTGAAACAGAAGATTTTTCAAGATTCACCCGTGGGAGAGCCACGCTGAAACCATATGCTGACTCACAAATTGGGCCGACTCGTCCGAAGTGATACAACGGGCGCACAGAATACTCAGAATGAAATGGTAGTTATATTTGACAACGTACTTCTACTGTGTTTCGCTGAATGACTGAGGATATAGGAGGCCCTTAAAAATGCCGCTTAAGCGAAGTAAAAATCCAGCAACACATTCAATACGCGGACTGTAGCGCGGTTGTACATGGGCGGTGGTGTTCTCTTACCATATAAGAGACCCAACTGCTCCGTTGTCCGCTATACCGTAGAAAAGAGAAAAGTTAACAAAATACTCAAATACTAACATGTAAAATTATTAATATTTGATGGCCAAATGTACTTATGAAGTTTTAATATCAACTTAAAAGATATAGAGAAGATCTTTATCATGATATCTATACCGCGTAAAAGATAAGTTGTTTAATATTTGCT
>JAAAKR030000037.1:831708-844195 GCA_010014985.3 Delias pasithoe
AAAATTGTAGAACTTAAGTTTTTAATAAATTTACGCAATTATATACATTATTAAAAATATCCATAGACACATATTCTCGTTTTAAACGTATTTGTGTTTTGTACATAGAACTACAATTAAAAGTGAAATTATATCTGTTTGTTACTTGCGTAAATTAAACACTTTTAACGAATCTTTTGTCTTTATATTGAGTTTAGGTAGTGGCCGTAGTTGATATCTAGTGAGTCACAACGGGTTTGTAATGAAAAAAATAATATTTTTTTACAATACCTTGCTCGATGCAATACAAGAGTATAAGCCTCCGTCGTTGGTGTGGACAGACGAGATATTAAGATGGGATTCGACGTTTCCATCGGCTGTAACGAATTGTCCAATTTGCAGTCTTTCACCACTGTTCAACTTGTCTCCGTCTAGTTGCCAGGCGATGTCGGGAGTGGGGTTGCCGGATGCGACGCACTTTAGTCTTAGAGACGGTCCAGATCGAAGGGTCTGCTCGGAAAAGCTGTGTCTAATCAGTGGTGGTTCAACTGAAAATGTTTAACATTACTTATAGATTAACTATAATATTACAATATATTTTGTCGTCTGTCATTAATGTTGACCAACAACCCACCCACGGCTCTGCGAGAGCTGAAGTTATCCATGGGCGGTGAGCTTTCTGCTTGTTTGCATTAACAAAAATTTGATTAATTTCTACATCTGAACAATGAGTGTTCTGCAATATTTACACTTTACTAATAATTCATTTTATTTTCTATTATATAAGTCAATAGAAATAAAGATTCAATCACTAAATCGGACAAGCTACTCATCTAACATATAAGCAAACTTTCAAATATGTTAATTATTAAGTTTTTAATTCTGTGAAATTTATTTTAAAATAAATATGATTTTGCATGGTGTTTTGTTTTTTAATCTAAATAAAATATGTTTAGTTAAAAAAGGTTATAATACGAACATCGTCCTCCTAATTTCAGTTCGGCGCTGGCACCGGCACTTTCTTGGTCGTTCCTAATGAAGCACTGGTACATTCCTTTGTCTTCCTTCTTAACAGACTCAATCCTGAAATTATTTAAATATATATAGAACAGTATATACTATAATAGCTTTAAATTCTCTAAAATAATTCTTAAATAATAACAAGAGATACATGTTATATACTGTCATTCTGTCTGTCTGAGCTATACGATGTAAGCGAAATAGTACATTCTAAACCGAAATATTTTTAATATAATTTTGTTAATAATTACGTGGGTTTTTTAATTTCTCTTAAACATCATTTCCTTAATTATATCTATGAAAATTGTATTCGCACTACGCCATGTCAAACTCTAAAGAAAGTCCTATAAAAAGAGCAAGACAAATCACGTACGAATGTCAGAAAAGTAGAATTAAGTGAAACTTTATGTAAATATATTTAAATAAAGTTTATTATTATCATACCTCAGTACATGATCGTGGTGGTTCATGTCCTTGCCGTCCTTTAGCCAAGTGACAGTCTTAATAGGGTTGCCTTCATATCTGCAAGTGAACACCGCTGGACGTCCGAAATCTACAGTTTGAGTTGCGGGCTCGACAGCCGTTTTCAGTGGAGCAGTTACAGTTAATACAGTTTCCACGGATTCACCTGATTTTTGAAAATACACATACAATATTTAATAACTAGTAGGGCGAGCGCAGGTCATACGTGGGTTGGGTCAAACGTTAATATTGTTTATTATCGTTTCAATATTACTTTAATTTGATTTATAACTTCTTAGTAATATACGGGAACGATCTCTTATTCTTGATAGGAACTTCGACAGTTTTTATAATATTTAATATAAATTCTAATATATATTATAGAACGTAATGTAAAAATCTTGTATAATGTAGGCTAAAAGTGTTTATCTAAAATGAAATTTATGTAATGAACTTTGACTTTACGTTGTAAAAAAGTAAGAAGTTAACGCATACATAGAAATAATAAGAAATACCCACCACCCACTGAATTGTTCACCACACATAGGTATTTTCCAGAATCATCAACCTTTGCTTCCTTAATAATAAGAGTTCCAGAAACTTGTTTTACTCGGTCATTCAACACGACTGGTTGCTTTCTCGCTGAGCCATCAATGAATTTATACCACCTGTAACAAATGAAAAAATGTTCAGTATAGGATTATTTTTTCAACTAAAACCCTATAAAGAAATAACGAAAATAAATGTCAGAAGACACAAGCCCGACCACATAATATCAAATAAGGAATACGAATCAAAAGCTTCAAATGACATTGCGAATGAGAAAATGCTCCAAAAACAAATAACAGAACATTGACTTCGACGACAAAACTTTATAAACAGCCATCATGAATTTTAGACATAAAACCACCTAACAAAATCTAGCCATGTGTTACGGGAAGCACAAAGTAAAGATTAAAGCGTCTGAATGAAAGCAAGAACACCCCGTGACTTACCAGGTGTCTACGCTGCTCAATCATTACTTTGGCTGTGAGTAAAGAGGCCGGCCGCGGTTCATCACGCCTTCATGTATTGGCCGCTACAGACTGTAATAACAACTGATATCAATATACGGGAATGGTGTAACTACGTGAGAGATGAATGCGTGAAGTGCGGCCAGCCGTTAAACTATCGTACCTCGCCAGAGGCGCCGGGTATGCCTGAACCTCGCACAGTAAAGCGAGATTCTTGTTACCCCGCCCCACTTGACGATTAAGCCCGTCGCCTGTTACTTTGGGTCTCGTCCTACCCGTTGGTTCTGTAATGCAAACCTACTGTCACTGCGCTTTGCCTAAACTCACCTAAACACAGGGGCGGGGTAAGCGGCAACTTGACATTTTAAATAGGCAACGTCATTTTGCGCCATAAAAAAAACTTCCCAACCCTCGAAGTTTTGAGCGGAATCTTTTCTAGGTGCTATTTTATTAGTAGGTTCTGCAATCATCGAAATGCAAATGATAATAGGAAATCTCTTTAGATTTAAGACCTACGAGTAATGTTATCGGAGAAGGTAAGTGAATGATTCACTTACCGAAAGACTGGAGGAGGGTACCCCGCTACTTCACACGTAAGATAAACTGAACTCTCTAACGAAGCAACAAAAATTTCTCCACCTTCAAACCTTCGGCTTTTATCACCTCTAGGAGCAATTTTATTAGTCGGTTCTGGAATTTTTAAATTATAGCATAGTACATTAAATGACGCACCTTGAGACCGGTACAGGATATCCTTGCGCTGGGCAAACGAGCGCTAGTGCTGTATTTTGAGAATAATGAACGGCGGCCTTTGGTGTTGAGGTAATACTGGGTATAGTACTTGCGATAGGTTCTGAAGGAATATGTTCAATTAACGCAGAACATGACAGACCGTAACGGAATTTATTAGAGATTGAGAAACTTGCCTGAATATCGGTATAGGATAGGCCTGCGCTTGACACAACAACGCGAAATTTTGCCCGACGACTCTTAGAAACGTACTACTGAGCGCATCCGTCGAAAACGTGGGCGCTTTCGAGCCAACCGGTTCTGTGTTAAAATATTTTACATTTATGTCGGAATAGGTTATGTTAACTTGCCTGAAGACTGGAGCAGGGTAAGCCTGAGCCTGACAAAGAAGGCCAAAGCTTTGACCGACACGTTTTCTAAATATGCTTCCCATTGATTCTGACGAAAATGTCGGAGACTTAGCGCCGACCGGCTCTACAAAAGTTAACCTAGGTGTTTAATTATTATCGAGTACGAATATGGACTTGCCTGAATATTGGGACAGGAAAAGCTTGGGCTTGACAAAGAAGCGCAAAGTTTTGACATTCATGTCTTTTGAGCGAAGAGAGTGCTGACTCAGTCGAAAATGATGGCGCTTTTAAACCAACGGGCTCTGTGAGTTGAAAACGTTTGTACGTAAACTCGATTAATTAAAATATTAAACGAAGCTTAGCTATTTTATAACTATAACATTGGAACTTGCCTGAAAATTGGAACGGGGAATGCCTGAGCCTGACACATCATAGAAAAATTTTGGTCTTTATGCCTGGTAACAGCTGATGAAGTTATATCGTTTGCGAAGGTTGGTGGCTTGGAACCCACTGGTTCTGTACAAGCAAGATAAATTTGATTATCAACTTACCTAAAAATTGGTATAGGTGAAGCTTGTGCTTGACAAAGTAAAGCAAAGCTGTGCCCCATTTCTTTAACAAATATACTGCCCTTGGAGTCGGTCGAAAAAGATGGAGCTTTAGCACCCACTGGCTCTAGAACGACAGTGGTAGTATTTGTAAAACGAAACCTACCTGAACATCGGTTGGGGGTACCCTTGCGCTTGACAAAGCATGGAACCGCCAGCAGTAGCTTCAATTACATAATTATAAGATGACGCAGAAGTGGGGAAAGCTGGCGCTCTGGCGGACACAGGTTCTGAGTGAAAGAAATATTTTAAATTGAAAACTCACTTGAAGCTAGGAGGAGGATGTGCTTGGGCCTGGCACAAAAGAACAATCGCCTGCTGAGCTAATTTAGTGAGGGTTGTGCTTTTAAACTCCATTGAAAACGAGGGCGCTTTCGATCCAATCGGCTCTGTGACAGACAACCAATATTTGAGGCTCACCTGAATATTGGGACCGGAAAAGCTTGAGCTTGACACAACAGGGCAAAGTCTTGACTAGTTCTACGGGTTATTCCAGAAAACTGAACGTCATTTGAGAATGTGGGGGATTTAAATCCAATTGGTTCTACAAATAAAATAATATCTTTATTCACCTGAATATCGGGACGGGGAAGCCTTGCGCTGGGCAGAGGATATTCAGACTTTGACTAAGGGTCCTTACATATCGCGACAATTTATTATCAGTAGAAAACGACGGCGATTTTGATCCAATCGGTTCTAAAATGCAATGTGGAGAAATTACTACAAAATTGTATGGAACATTTGATGTTAACCTGAACAGTGGAATAGGATATCCCTGAGCACGACATAACAATGCAAACATCTGTCCAATGGCTCTATTAAGAAATCAAGCGAATTTATCATCACTCGAAAACACTGGCGGTTTTGTAGTGATCGGTTCTAAAAATAATTAATAAAGTCCTTACCTAAATAATGGAACTGGGAACCCTTGGGCTGGGCATAATAATGCGAAGTTCTGGTCTTTATTCATATCAAACGAGGCTAACTTTGACCCACTCGAAAAAGAAGGACTTTTGGAGCCGATTGGTTCTAAAATATTATTTGACGACATTACTTTGAATCCAAAAGAATTAAGTTAATACTATATAACTAATAAGTTATATATTCATTTCCTGTTAATGAATTTCAAGTATAGAGAATGCAGGAACATCAATTATTATACCGTCAAACTTACCTAAACACTGGGACGGGGTAAGCCTGCGCCAGACAAAACAAGGTGATACTTGAACCCATCGTAAAGTCCAAAAATTGTATTGTTTTTATAGGGAGTTTTGGTGGAGCAGTATTAATAGGTTCTAAAAAAAATTATCCAACTGTATATGTTATTACCTGGCTAAGGGTACTGGGAATGCTTGCGCTGGACACAGTAATGTAACACTAGCGTTAACAAATGCACCGAAACCTCTTACATTATCCATTGTGGGAAACTTGGGAGGCACTCTTCCTACGGGCTCTAAACAAGGACAAAATTTGAGCTGAGATGGGGCGGGCTATCATTTGATTATAATTTTACCTGAATATTGGGACGGGATAGGCTTGCGCTGGACATAATAATGTACTAGTATCATTCGTGGATGTTTCCGTAATATCGATCACTTTAGTCGCAACTTTCGGAGCTGCGCTGCCCATAGGTTCTACGAAAGAAAATATAGTAAACGTGAGTTTATATGTACCTGAAAGCCGGCGCTGGAAACGCTTGGGCGGGACATAATATCGTGACGTTCTCATTCTCTTTAGCATCGAAGGCACGACTTTTGTCAGTGGTTGTAAATTTAGGTGACACTCGACCGACGGGTTCTATGAATAAATGACATATGTGTACAATGCTGTCATTAAATTACCTGAATATGGGGACTGGAAAGGCCTGCGCAGGGCATAACAGAGTTAAACTGGCACTGAGTGTGGCACTAAAACTTCTGGAGCTATCCATCGAAGGGAATTTAGGTGAGACTCGCCCCACTGGCTCTAGAGACAACATAAAAATCTATTTGAAATACCTGAACAGCGGTGTGGGAAATGCCTGGGCTGGGCAGAGTATAGTCACGCACGCGTTTGATGAGAACGTAAAACTTCGGCCGGTTTCCATCGACGGAAACTTAGGAGACACTTTTCCCATTGGCTCTGTTTATAAAATTTTTCCGTCAAACGAATCTCTCAAATAACATTTTGTATGTAATATTGAAATCTTACCTAAACATTGGGGCAGGATACGCTTGCGCGGGACACATAAGTGACATGCTTTGCTTACTATCGAAATTGAATAGTCGACTTTTTTCTAAGCTCGGAAACTTAGGGGACACTTTTCCCATAGGCTCTGTAGCAAAGAGATGACGGTACATTCATTTAAAGTATCATGTGCTTATTCTCAAGTTTGGAATGCATTCGAGTCGTCAATGGCTGCTTATAAAAGTTTAAATATAATTTAATCTTTCAAAAACAGGAATGTTAACTACCTGAACACTGGCACAGGAAAAGCTTGTGCCGGACATTGCAAAGCGAAAGATTCTGCCTTCTTGATACCAATCATAGTTCCCATGAGTACCGAAGCAAATTTTGGCGAGACACGTCCAACCGGTTCTATGAGGGCAATGAGAGAGAACTTTAATTACCTGAATAATGGGGTTGGGAACGCCTGGGCGGGACATTGCAAAGCGTACGACTCATTTTTCTTTACTTCGAACATGGTGCCTGTTAGGACTGTTGCAAATTTGGGAGGGACACGTCCCACGGGTTCTAGAAACGGTACAGAAAATGATGAAGAGTTCTTTCTATTACCTGAACACGGGGACAGGGAACGCTTGTGCCGGGCACTGCAATGAGAATGGCGTATCCATTGTGGCTAAGAACATCGCACCCACTTGGCTTGACGAGAATTTGGGTTGCACGCGCCCTATTGGCTCTGAAGATTCATTCAAAACATAGACAATTTTAATGAAACCTTACCGGAACATCGGTGCAGGGAATGCTTGTGCGGGGCATAGAACAGCTAGGCTGGTGAATTCATTGAACTGGAAGCCACTGGTTGTCTGCGCGCTAGGAAACTTGGGGGGCACACGTCCCATCGGTTCTGCGCATGTTGGGAGAAGGCGTATTTACCAGCACTACAACCCAGTGGACAGGTGACTTTTGAAACACTCCCTACACTCTCTAAATCGGAAATTAGGCTAATCTTTGAGGCTCAGCAGGGTACCCTATCCCAACATTCAGGCAAGATAAGCTACTTAAATTAACTATTAAAATATAGATTTGCTAGTTTGCGTGTGTGTAAAAATAATTATAATCTCAATAATATAACAAAATCGTTAAAGTATATAATACGAGTACGTATATGATAAATTGCTATTTCTAAACTTTGCTTTGTAAAGATTATAATTATTTCATGAGTTAAATAACAGAATACTTGAATTCGTAACGAGGAAGTAATAAAGAATCAATTTAAACGTTTTGAGATAGCCACCTTGAATATATATAGTTTCCGAACAATACTTTAGTTTAAAGAATGCTGTTATTTAGTAGCTGTAAATATTCGGTATATTCTAAAAATGATATTAAAAAAAATGATGAATGATAAACTTAACATTTAAATTAAATATCATTATTAGAAAGTGTATAAACATCATTAATTCATCTCAGATTAAGCTTAAATTGTGGTTTCAGTGAAATGTGAATTAATGATGTCAGAAAAATATCTGCTCACTTACCAGTAATAACTAAACGTCCTTTTGTAGCCGATAAACGAGTTTCACCAGTTAGTCTGTGCTTTGTTCTACATTGGTAAGATTTATAACCATCTTCAGGTCCAACATCACGAATATGCAATTCTCCTGATGGTAGGACTAAGTATTTACCCTCTGAAAGAATTCGCTTATGAAAAATTATGTTCTTATTTTTCAATGTAAAAAAATCATTTTACGTAGGCAACACAACAAAAGGTTGCGATTTACTTATATATTTCAATGCATGCAGGAAGGAGGAAGAGAGGATGGGTAGGCCGTGTGACCCGTGGAGTGATAGGAAGCCAATCAAGGAACGCTGACCCTACATAACAACATAGTATCCGTATGTGGAAAAGAAAACAAAACTATATACCATATGAATTTTGATCACTATCAATGTTGATCTCATCGATTTCATCCCCCTCACTAACAAGCCAAGAGAGGACAGTCACATACTCTGATACAAAGCTAGGGATGTGGCATTTCAGAATGGCTGAATTTCCTCGCAAAACATATTCTTCCATTAAATTAACTGCATACACTTGAGAAACAACTGAAAACAGAAACAATACCTATTATTGAGAACGTCAATGGCGCGAGCGGAACAGGGAAGGCTAGGATGGAACAAATTAGGAAGGACCTCTGTTTAATTGCAACCTTATAAGAATACCTAAGTCTGAACTCTCATTTATTTTCACCTCCTGTTCGTTATCGTCTTCCGTTACAATCCAAGAAACGACAGATACGTATTCAGAAACATAGCTAGGAATTTGACATTTTAGGACAGCAGCGTTTCCACGCAAGACATATTCTTCCCAGAATTTAACATCATAGGCCTGAGAGACAACTGGAAATTGAGACAATACTGTGAGTATAATAAAGAAGAGGCTCATTTACAGGGAATGGAGAATATCAAGGAGAAGGTTTTCGTTAAAAATCTAAAGTTAAGGGTTATACCTAAACTAGAATCTGAATCGATATTGATTTCGAGTTCTTCATTATCGCCCTCTAAAATAATCCAGGACGTAATAGTGACATATTCAGTTACGAAACTTGGAATATGACACTTTAGTATAGCGGAATTGCCTCTCAAGACGTTTTCTTCCCAAAGATTGACAGTATATGATTGAGAGACGACTGCAAAGATTACAAATAATAAAGGATATGATCGATACGAATTTTAGAGGAGAGGCTGGGAGTTATTCGAGTACATAGAAGATATTACACCTAAATTATCATATCCTGTGCCATTTATTTCCCTTTCTTCGATGTCTCCTTCAAATATTAACCAAGCCGAGACGGTTACGTATTCAGATACAAAACTTGGGATATGACATTTAACAATTGCCGAATTTCCCCGCAAAACGTTTTCTTCCATTAAATTGACCGTGTACGCTTGAGACACGACTGCGAAACCAAAACAGCCTAGGATTAGGATTGGACATTTGGATTACTAATCATTGATGAAGATACCCAAATCTTGTGATCCTGCGTGTTGTATTTCTAATTCTTCGATATCACTCTCAGAGATAATCCAAGAGGAAACACTGACATATTCTGTTACGAAAGTCGAAATATGGCATTTTAGGATAGCCGCGTTGCCGCGGAGAACACTCTCTTCCAATATATTGACTGTATAAGCTTGTGATACGACTGAAATTATTGAGATGATATTTAGTTTGATTACCGAGAAGGTGTCTTAGGATATAAAATAGGATAGGCGCTAGTTTCTAAATAGTAAAACCTTAAAAATACCCTCTCGGTTTATACTGGTATCGTTTAATTGCAATTCGGTTTCATCATCTTCTTCTGATATTATCCAAGACGCGACATGCACATATTCAGTGACGAAACTTGGAATAAGACACTTGAAGATAGCCGCATTTCCTCTTAAAACATTCTCCTCTACAAGATTTACAGTGTATACTTGAGACACAACTGAAAGTTCAATATAACTTGAGCCTCATGATATAAGATTTAGGACAGGATACAGGTCAATAGTTAATAAAAATTAAATACGATATACCATAATTTTCATTAAATGAAAACTCTCCACCTTCGGAATCGTGCCAAGATATTACCAGCACATGATCCGAGACAAAAGAGGGGATGTGGCATTTAAATACCGCAGCATTACCGCGGATCACATAGATATCGTAAACCTGAGATTCGTAGAATTGATTGACAGCTGAAAACGTTAACGAAAATGAACCCAGCTTCGTTTGATCGTATGTTTGTGTAATACAATATTAGACGGGATTTACTATAGAGCGGATAAGGACAATTGGGAACGCGGGATCAATCTTGATTACCGTAATTGGCTGCAGAGTCATTTAGTGAAAACGCCGAGAGCGACTCATCTTCGGTTACCCATCCTACGACTTGCACATAATCAGACACAAACGATGGAATCAGACACTTAACGATCGCGGCATTTCCTCTCAGAACATCTTCATCGATGACTCGTGGCTCATAATTTTGATGCACAACTACAAATAGCTTTAAGGAGTAGACAATTTGTATTGAATATAATGGAACAAGGATTTGGAGTGCCTATATATTTGCAAGTATGTCCGTCAAAATACCAGAAACATTATCAAGATTCTCGTTTGCAGTAACTGTATCATTGTCCATAGTCCAAGATGCGACGTGAACGAAGTCAGCTACGAAAGACGGAACAATGCATTTCAGAATCGCCGTGTTGCCTCGTAGCACAAACTCGTCGTTTACTCTCGCCTCATAGATTTGCAACACAGCTGCAGTACAAAAGATTCGGGATAAAGGGACGTTGAATATTGTTGTGACGCGACACTTTACCCTCATTACTTCCGGGAAAGTAAGTACCGCCTTCACTGTCCATCCACATTTCAACGAAAACAAAATCGGAGACAAAACTCGGTACTTCACACTTCATTATCGCAGCGTTGCCGCGAATAACATATTCATTGTCTGCTTCAGCTTCATGTGGCTGTGATACAACTATTAAACCACAGATTAAGGTTGCTCGAAAGGACAATCTATAGGAGGGGAAAATAATATCTTTGAAAAAAAATCTGGAATATACCCTTTTGATAATTAGTATTGTTTATAGTCAATATTTGCCCGTCATCTAATAACCAGGACTCCACATATACAAAGTCGGTAACAAACGACGGAATCTTGCAGTGAACAATGGCAGCATTTCCTCTAATCACGTACTCATTTTCGGCTTCAGTCACGTAATACTGTGACACCACTGGAGAATATTGAGTAGACATTGAATTAATACGGATGTGTTAGGTGGGAGGTGGAAAATGCGTTCGATATGGAAGTTGCTTTTATTGTTAATCGAAGCTATTGTTACCGAGGTTTTCGGAATGGCTAATCACTGCTCCTTCTTCGTCAATCCAAGCCTCTACTTTAACGAAATCGGCGACGAATGACGGAATCGAGCATTTTAAAACTGCAGCGTTTCCGCGAATCACATATTCAGTTAGAATTTCAGCTTCATAAAATTGATTAACAACTGGAATATAGGTAGACGTGTTTAATATTTGTATATTTTAGGATGTAAGAAGGATGAGGAACGTAGATATGCGCTAAGATTATTTGGGATCATACCGATATCATCGGTTATGAGATATTCATTCTTATCTGAGTCGACCCAAGCTTCGACTTTGACGAAATCGGAGACGAAGGACGGGATGTTACATTTAAGAACGGCTGTATTCCCGCGTATGACATACTCGGACACAACTTCGGCCTCAAAATATTGAGTGACGACTGAAAGTAGAAAGATTTAATGGCACTGTTGGCAAGGATAACTGATGGGAATGTTGGCTATATACTCCTGGTTTATTTTTACCGTCTCCTTCTTTAGTCCGATTTATTGTAAAGGAATTTTCCTGCTCATCGTGCCACGAAATAACACTTACGAAGTCAGCCACAAAGGAAGGTATTGAGCATTTGAGTATAGCTGAATTCCCACGAATAACATACTCATTATTTACTTCGGATTCATACTGCTGCTGCACAACTGTTTCAATTCGAAAGATTCCATTTAATGGAGAAGGAATATAGGACGTAAAATACGAACATAGAACAACCGTAATTTTCGCCCGGGTAAAAATCTTCTTTGTCATCTGTATGCCAAGACAGGACCTCTATGAAATCGGCGACAAATGAAGGAACTTGACATTTCAAAATAATACTATTGCCCATTATCACGTACTCCTTGTTTACATCGGTGTCATAATGCTGGGCGACCACTGAGTTTTGGAAAATCTATTTTATTCTTATTACAATGGTATAAATCAGAATTTAAAAAACTGAAACCTTACATAATATTCTTATATACACAGTATTTCTCCTAGAAATGGAGATTTATATAACTCTTAAATTAAAAGTTTAGCTTATTGATTAGTAAGTCATTCAATTCACTATTAAATATATGAACACGTGCAAATCTTCGATCGTTGACTTGTGTATTCTAATGGTTTCGTATTAATTTGGTATCTGCTACGTGCTGATCTTTCTAATAGCAAATTGGACTTCAAGTTACCTATTGTTCACATATGTAACTTGACAAATATTACATTATAAAAATCAGT
>JAAAKR030000037.1:874438-891376 GCA_010014985.3 Delias pasithoe
TTAAATTAATTTGTTCTTTCTCTGGTTCGTCATACGAATAATAAGCTATTTTGGTAGATTAGCATGATCTGTAGACGATTCGTTAACTGGTGTGATATTATGGAAAGATACTACTTACCGGTACTCCATTCTGTGGATAAGACTGCATGTTTGGATATTTAGAATTAATATCGTTAACGGCTCCATTCCAGACATTTTTAGAAGCTGGATATTGACGATGGTTACCCTATTGAAATAATAATACGTTTATTTAATAATACAAGTCAGGTTAGCATTTTTCTGGCCATGTTAAGGAATTTGAGAAACATTTTCAATTGGAGATATCATTTATATCTCGTATTATTTTACAGTAGATATCATTTATATCTCGTATTATTTACCAGTTTTAGTGACCATACTATTATCGCCTATGCCGAAGACATTAAATCTCACTTAATATGTAATTTATAATCAATTTTATACACACAAAGACATTTTTTTGAATATTTTTAATTTTGTTTACCAGGGAAGAGCGCTTCAAGAGTAGATTGTAGAAAATCAGCAATAGTTTGTTTCAATAACTTTTTCTATACAAGAAATTTTAAGCAAATAAGCGTTCTACTTTTGTGCCAAAACAGTAATATCTATATCTATCGAAGATTTATTGCCCTATCTGTGGCATATATAGCTACGGAAGTCATTCCTCAGAGAAAAAGCTTACCTGTTCTAATTGACCATTTGGATAACCAGTTTGTGTTTGAGGGTTGTTCCATCCCTGGTTTAAAGATGTTCGTGGATAGTTACCCTGAGTATTAAATGTATTAATAAAAAGAGTTTCATAATTTCTAGCATGATTTACGCTTTCATTATTTTCATATTTCTTCATGAGTTTCTAAGAAGACTGTTATTCAACAGATATTTGCAATTCAGATAGCAATATTTTTGTTTATTTCTTTTTTCGTAATTTGATCACAGTTCACATACCATAAACCTTAAATTATTAAAATGGTTTGTGCCGTGCATCACCACTTTGTGGAATCAGAAAACAATTACGACTTGAGAACTTTCTAAAATAGAGGGTGTCTATCCTTAAAAGACCGGAAACGCACCCATGGCTAGTGATGTCCATTGGCGGAGCACCGCTTATCCTAGGTGAGCCAAATCCTCGTTTGCCTCCCGATTTTCACAAAAAATGGTTATAGAGGCCTATAAATTGTAATTTTATACAGTCTCATTTGATTTCACACTCTACTATATAAAGTTGTATAATATGACGATTTTAAGCGATCCTAACATCAAACAAGTTCTCATTCCAGGAATACGTACATGTACTTGATTGGCAGGCAAGCGGGGGTTACTCCAAGTATTCTCATTTCCGGTAGGCCTTTGGGGACCCTAAAATATATAGAAGTTTATCTGATATTAAAGTTATTATGTTTTACTTTAAATACGAAGTAGCTTATAAAAAAGGTATTTTATACGTAGACTTCATTATCTAATAACTTTACTTTATTAGGTTACAAAGTTAAAATAAAGCTTGTAAATTGTTGCCTCATACATCATGTGTATGATAATTTTCAAGTTTTGTATGAAAGAGTGTCTTATTTCGCTTTTTTACAAGAATATAAACAAATCTGTAGAAGTAGGTCAGTGAACATCACAGATGATTTGAGCCCGAAGTGCATATGAGGGATGATGTATTCTAGCTCCTATGTTATAACAACTGAATACCACAAATACCACTGAATACAAAGAAATATAAAAGCACGTTTTCTATTATTTTCTATCAGAAATATTATACTGTTTCAAATTACTGTTTTGATAACTTTTACAGACTAAAATAATGTTCATACATAGAGTTTTTATTGAATTATTTGTATATGTAAATATTTTTAAATGAACTTGTATCCGGTGTTTAAAGTTTTTACAGTATTTGCTTTAAGTGCGAAACTGTGGCGACGCATGATTTCTTAATTTATAGATATTATTTGTACATGTAGTCATAACGGAAAATGTTTATTCAATGAAAATAATGTATTAATTTGTAAATGGAATGTTTTCCAAGGTGCAAAATTATTGAATGAACCTGTAATCGGCTGGGAAGAATAAAATAAATGTACAATTCATATTTACCTGAATCGCGTTTCCCGGGTAATATTGTGAGTTAGACGGATAATTCATCCCGGGATTTCCGTTTCCATTATTCCAAATATTTCCTCGAGGATTGTTGAACTGTAACAATTTTAAAGAACACTTAAGATACACGAGAATTAAATACTAAGTTTTTGTTAAATCGAAAATTAACATCATTTTCAGTTAAATGAAAATTTATTTTAATTACCATAAGTGTAATTATTTTATTTTTAGAGCCACATAAAATACAAGAAAGGAACACAGGAAAACATATACACCACAAATATCAAACAGGCATTACAATGAAAGCCTGCGCAAGTCACCAAAAACTAACGTCTAATGCGTATAACAACACGAATAACAAAAATATGTAAGTAGTTTTTTAAAAAAAAAAGGAGTTAGAGTCCATTCTCATATCAATGCTGTAATGTTTCACAGACTGCTTCACGACTCAAAAGTTTTCTTACTAAGTTTTCAATATACATAGCCTATAGGTATTACTGAGTTAATATTCTAATTTTGAATAAGAATTTATGAATTTAGGCACCAAACCGATAAATAATGACAACATGAGAGTGAACTGAAACTCAAAAATTATATTCATACACATGATCCCTTTTGAAGTTGTTGCACAGAGAGTGTTTTAATTAAAATACATTAGCAGAATTTTAGAAGTATGCTCCTATTTTAATACTTGGAATTTATTTCAATGCTCTAATTTTTGTCCACTTTATCATTCTGGACATAGCCGTTTTTCATTGAATTAAACCAACAAAAGCGGCGGGTTCATAATTCCAGCTATGTTCACATCCATCAAGACAATTACTGACTCTTATTCCAAATTACATTTACTATACTCACATTAAGATAATAGAAACAAAATTGAATTTTTTTTTATGGAAACGGTGGCAAACGAGCAGAAGGCTCACCTAGCGGTCCTCCGCTGATGGACACCCCCATCCCTTGCAGAACCGCGGGTGCGTTGACGTCCTTTAAGGAATAGGTACGCTCTTTTTTTGAAGACACCAACTCGTATTGCTTAGGAAATACCTCTGCTAGCAGCTGGTTTCACAGAGCGGTGTTGTACGGCAAAAAATGCCTTAAATTACACTCAGCCGTGGTACGACGAACATCGTGATGATACGGATGAAACCCTGTATTCTGCCTCGATATTCGATGATGAAATTCGACACCAGGTATGAATGATCAATGTCTTTTGTGTTAATATATTTATTTTGAAAAAAAAATAAAAATACTAAGTAACTAACTACGGCTACCACTTTACACGGTTCGATTTAAATTGATTTTTACATGAGATGACGGACATATAGCTACGTGGCTATCGCTAATATCTTTAAATAACTCTCAAAAATGCATTAAAGCGATTTTGAAATCGATGTGTATTCATTTTTTCTTCTACAAGTAAAGGCAAGTAGCTGGTGACGTAGTCGTAGAGTGATTCTACGATTACAACAAAACGTTAATATAGATTGTCAATTGAGTATTGACATTGTTCCCCCATTACAATTAAAACTTTTATTTTATTGGTTTTACCTGTCCTCCATTGGGTGGATATTGAGAAGCAGTAGATGGGTAATTTACTTGTGGATTTCTGCCTTGTAGAGTCATTTTAGGAAAGAGATTCCCAAATAAACTATCAAAATCAAATGACTGACCCTGTGTATGTCCTGAAATATAAAACACTGGATATCAAGATATAACTTTTTAAATACTAGATCGATGGATCCGTCTTCGTGAGGAGTGTAATTTAAGTTGACATTATTATTATCGAAGCCAAAACTGTGTATGTATTTTAGAATATTGCAGGAATATTTAGAATATTGCATATGCATAACATTTTTCAAAGTATTGCAGAAAAAAGTATTGGATTTTTTAGAATTTTATAACTTACTATTTCATTCAATTAAAATAAAATCTTAGTATATCACAAATAATAAACGTTATGATAAAATAACCTAGGTACTAGAGTTAATTAAGTCTACAATTTGTTGCTTCTTCGTTTTTTACTTTAAATGATATTTGATAATATTTTATTAAATATTATCAAAATCATTAGTTAACTTTTTTAGTTAATTGGAATTCCTTAGTTATTATATATATCTATAAATAGTTCATTCATAAATAGTTTTGGTAATGTACGCATTAATTCTCTTTTAATTTCTAAGATATCATATCAATTATATTGAATCGTTATCAAATATAATAATAATACGCAACTTAATTACACTAAAATAACTAATTTCGATCAAAACGCTTGTGTTTATTTCGATAATATGTGGAATCCCACATAAGATACATATACTACATAATATATAAAATATATATACATACTACGGAGATGATGGGGCTACTATATTTCACAAGATTTTAATTATCTGAATTAATTTATCTTCTCCTTAGTATAGTTACTGTTGTTCAGATAAAATATTTATATTATATGATATATACGCTTACCAAATATAAACCAAAACAATAATAACTTTACGAAAATCATTTTGGTAAAAAAGAAATACAAAACGCGACGGATATGAACTTAATGCGCGCACAGAAATGCTGACCCTAGTTAAGGTAAATGTCTTTTATACTTAAAAATATAATTATCTCCAAATATTTAACTAATTACTTAGGTTTTCCTATGCATCATAACGATCTTTCTTTATTTAACTTTTAATTGCTACATTTATTATTATTACCTTTATCTATGGCAGAACCAATTCAGTTCTACTAAATATATTTTCCTACAAACTTTAAGTTGCTAATTTAAACATCCCATTGTCCACCTCAGGGAGTATCGGAAAAAGTAGAGTCATAATTTCCAGTGATGTTCAAAAAGAACTCCCAAACATCACTCTTTTCATAAAAAAAAATATGCCATTAAGTATGATCGAGATTTTTATTATATTAAAAACATATTAAATGTAAAATGATTAATAAAGAATCGTTACTTTAATGTCAACGATATTTTCTTGGTAATGGTGATAAAACAGCAACGTGACTTTAAGTAACTCATGACGTTATAAAAAACTTGTTATCCAACAACTGCGGTCTTTATTATAAAATTTTCCAATTAAATGACGACTTAGTGAGACGGTTGCTAAACCACCAGCTGGTGCAATTTATGATATTTTCGGATAAATTTGTACATAATTTACTAAAATATTTTTTTTAAGGGCGTTTTAATATTAATATAGTATTCTAATTGTGCTAAATACTTCTTAGGCAGTACATACATAATATTAGGTTTACTTGTAAAATTAGACATTTATATTACAATTTTAAAACATGCTTTGCCGACCAAAATACTGCCATAATTTATTTATGCAATATTAAAAATTTTTTCTTCTCATTGGCGTGAGCAACCTCGCAACGTCAGCTGAGTTGTCTCTTGATAAAAAGGGCACTTTAAATTTTTATTTAAGTTTGAAAACAATAGTAATCTGTTGAGACAATATGGGATGACAGTTGTGGGTAACGGATAGCTACAACACTTGTAGCTTTACGATGGTCGGGCGTAAAGTGAGAGGTCAAATGTTGTCGTAGAAAAGCAATGGGGAAGAGCGGCTGACCAGTCTTTGTAATGAAATTGTAAATATCTCCATTGTAGAAATAGTAATTTCACAAGAATTTGCTCCAGAAATTATGTGATAACTAATTTAATAAAATATGAGTCTATAGTTAATTATATCTGAAAAATTGTTTTAGTTTTTGAAACAACTTTACATGTTCCTGTATTTTGTAAGTTTGATTTCAACAATATCATGATTGTGATTATATAAGCCAAAAGTACATAGTTTGATAGGAATAGTATTGTTAATCAAAAGTAACTATATATAACACAGACAGCATATGTGAGGCTGAAAGCCAAAATGTTAGAATATGGCATCTTATTGTTATTTTACCACTTACACTGTTGAGCAGACATTAAGAATTTATTCTTACTTTTTAATGTTTATTCAGCTTTAGGCCTCCTTACGGGCAAAGCGAGTTGAATAAACTAATAAAAAACCTCTTCTTATATTTGATACACTATAAAAATATGACTCTGAATAACAGCTGTTTTATTTCTAAGTTCGTTAATTGCTCTATTTAATGTTATATAAAATATTAACATATATTCTATAATTCCTAGTTTTTCAATTGTCAAGCTTAGTCTATCCACTTTAGGCCTCCCTCCCCTACTTCGCGCTAGCCCACAGATAAGCAAATATGAAAATGCTGGTTTCAATAATCTCTAATTTCATAGATAATGTTAATATTTAATCATAAGTTACTCAACTACCAACAGACAATATTAGTATATTATTCTCATTCTATAAATTAAAATAAAGTTTACTCGTTACCGGCGTCCATTGTTGTAAATTGAAATATTTAAAAAAAACTTAAACGTAGTTTTCAATTTGATAGAACAAATAAAACTGAGAAATTAAAAACAACTAATTTTTCTTTCAATTTTTTTGTGCAGATACAAGATAACGTAAGATTATCAACTGAGACGATTTAAATAATTTAAATAATAAAAAGATTTCACTAATAAATTAAGACGTCCCATTTCCTATTAATTTTAGGTACAATCATTTTACAAGGTCCGTTTGTAAGTAAATTTCGTCAATATGAGCTGCCCATTTAGTGAAGAACAACTAATGCAATTAAAAGCATTTGTTGAGCTTTGCAAGAGTCAACCATTAATTTTGCAACATCCTAAATTATCTTTTTTCAAAGATTATTTGGTATTTTTGGGAGTTAATTTACCTACGGCTACATTTGGTACTAAATCATTCACGCCTGCAGGAGATGGGTATGTCTGTTTTTAATAATATAACTTATATAAAATTATGCAGCATAGACCTCTTTTAATTGTTCTTTTTTTTTAATAAAAATTAGTAACGCTGGAAGCAATGTTGAAGAAAATGTCCCTAATGAGCCATCATCTGAATCAGAAGAATCTGATGTTGAACTTGATATGGAAGGTGAGTCAAACTTCAATGATTCCAGAATCAACAGACCATATAAATCCTTCAGCTAAAAGAATAAAAGCATACAAGGTTTAAGGTACAAGTGACATTTTAGCAAATATTTGTAGCTACAATGAAGTTATAAGTATCATCTATCAAAACTTTTGACCCATTTGGCATTTTAATCATTTAAATGTGCCTTAGGTGTAATTGTGGATGACTCGTCTGACACTTCTCAAGAAATGGGTGATGAAACAAAAGAGCCTACAGATGAAGAGAGAGACCTTTCTGATGAGAAGCGTTCAGAGGCTATGAGAGCTTTTTCAGAACAAAATTATGAGGAAGCTATAAAACTGTACACTGAAGCAATTAAACTTAACCCACAAAGTGCATTACTTTTTGCTAAACGAGGACAGGTAAGTCTGACTGAAATTGGAAGTTTTAATGTTTAAGTGAACTTGCAATAATATTCTCTGAGTATCTGACATACCACTGATGAATCAGCTTGCTGATTTCTAAACCTGGACTAGGAGATTTAAAAAAAGAGAGTACCTATTCCTAAAAGGTCAGCAATGCACATGTTGCCCAGCAGAGGTTGTGTGTGTCCATGGGAGGACTGCTTTTCCTAGGTGAGCCTGCTGCTCGTTTGCCTCCCTATGTTAATTAAAAATATATATATTATTTTATTATATAGTGGTCAAGAGGGCAGGGTTGTTCGGTTAATTTTAAGGTGGTAAGATTGAATCATCTTTGACTAAAGAGAATCATGTTGCAAACTACACTTTATTTATGTTGACATTTTGACAACCTATTTTTTTTACATAATAGACAAAACGGTTCTCCTATCCCCTAATGGTAAGAGATAACCTCTTAAATGGTAACTTTAACTTTGTGAGCCTCTAATATCCAACAAATTAATTCAAAGAAACAATACAAATACTACTTTATGTTTGTATTCTGTAAGTCAAATGGTTGGCTCGACTAGTTATATAAAGTATTATTACCATTTCAATGACATAATGGATAATTAGTAAATTAATTTTGTCACATATTTTGATGTATCACTCTTGAGATAAAAAATTTGTTATCATATAAATTTTATAACTTCTTTGTATAATTTTTGCAATATTACTGAAAAGCATGTTGATTTACAGGTATTTCTGAAACAGAGCAAGCTGTATGCGTGCATTAAAGATTGTTCCTATGCACTGAAGCTAAACTGCGACAGTGCTGCTGCTTTCAAATTCCGTGGACGTTCTTATAGGTAATTCTTTATAAAATCAGTCTTGTTTTGTAAAATATGTCTAGGTGACCTAGGCTCTATCTTTTGCAATTCAGCTCCTTTACTAGAAAACCTAAGATAAGTTCAAAGAAAGTAATGTATTAGTTGACCACTGAAATGACACCCCATTTGGTAAAAAAAATATAGAATGAATAATGGGTTTGATTTTTAGGCTCCTAGGTAAATTTGAGGAAGCTTCTCGTGATCTTTGTGAATCTTTGAAGATTGATTATGATGAACAGACAAATGAATGGTTGAATGAAGTGAAACCAAATGCTGAGAAACTTCGTCAACACAAACTTAGTGTTCAGCGCAAGAGAGAAGAACAAGAGGTAAATGTATATTTTAATGGATATAAAAATTGATATATATGTATAATTTGATCTGAATTAGTATTATAAAATCAAAACATGTTAATAATAACATCCGATAAATAAATCAGATGTTGCCAAGACTCAAGATTATATTATTATTTATAAATGAATACATATAACAAGCTTCACTTTGTAATATTATTATTATTTAATATATAGCGTGCAACGGAGGTGGCGGATCGTTTATGGTAAGAGATCACCTACGTCCATGGACAACCGCGCTTTGGTTGCGCTGCTGCCTTTATCCGCCGCTGGAGTATGAATCCATCACTTCGCAAAACGTTTAAGAACAGAGTTAAGACATTTTCGCATCCACTGTCAAGCTCTTTCAAAACCGAATGTATATATATTTTACATATATTCAGATTCGAAACTGGTACCCCTGACTTGACTGATAGCATATTGATGCCAGAATAAAATAAATTGTTTTACAGCACCGTGATAAAATTCATCGTGCTCGCCAGGCGCAAGAGGCCCGCGCTAAAGCAGCGCGTGAACATGAAGCAAATGCAAATGCCCCTCCAGGCATGTCTCACTTCGCTGATATACCCGGAGCTAGACATGGAATGGGTGGCACACCTAAAGAAGGGCGAAATCTCGATATAGACGAACTCGTTAAATTATTAAATGACCCAGAGTTTGCGGCCGCAATGGAGGTAAAAAAAAATATTAATATAATAAATATATATGTAAATACACACATATGTTGTAATTGTCAGGTGTATAGAATAAAGTTTAGGTAATGGTCTTAACAATTTAAATTTGCCAGTAATTATATTTTAGGACCCTGAAATACATAAAGCTTTCTACGATGTATCTTTAAACCCAGCTAACATCTCTAAGTACCAAAACAATACAAAGGTGACTGCTGCCTTGGAAATGCTGCAGAAAAAATATTACGGTAACTATTCGGTTTGATTGTTAATTTGCACTTTATTGAAATAATTTACCCTTAAAGGCTGGCAACGAACCCGCGGTCCTGCAAGGGCTGGGTATGTTCATGGCCCGAGGACCACTTATCCTAAGTGAGCCTCCTGCTCATTTGCCATCATTCTCATAAGAAATAAATATGAATCAGCCACGTCTTCTCTGGTTTCTATTTTTAAATATGAAATTAATATTTTTAAAGATAAGGATTGAGATATTTATAACAAAATATTAATCCGATGTTTAGACATTTCACGCATTTGTATTACGTCTTGATTTCAGACTATATAGCAGGAAAGTCAAAAACAGGATCAGAAGGAGCAAAACCATATGATGATGACGTAGGCCTTGACTAAATGTGGCCGTTTGACTTAACATCATGAATTAAATATTCAACACTAATATTTATACACTATATCAACTTCATTTATTTGTTTCCAATAAAATTTAAATATATATATATATATATGCTGTTAATTGTTAATGTGGTTCTCAAAAAACTACTATACTAGATACATTATTTAAATTATACCAGTCTACTATAAATTATATAGTTTTCATCCCCGGTTCATAGTAGCACTAAAGTTGTATCTAAAATGAATGAACAGTCACAAATTCTAGTTTATCAAGAGTTTATTTGAATTTATGGTTTAAGAACTGTATTCAACAATGACTTTAGCATTATCAGTTATTGTATAAGTAAGCTATGTTTACATTTCTCTATGAAGGTTAAAAAATATAGTTGCTTTGAAATGATGATTGATAACTTTTTCTAGTGATAAATTTTGAATATTGAAGTTTATAATGATAGTTGTATTTATATAAGATACATACTTATTAACCCATTCAGTGCCACCATGTTTTTCCACTTTATTTTGATCATAATATAAGGAATGCTTCAATAGCAATTATGTAGTTATAGTAAGTATATGTATGATGTGCTTTTAAATTTTTTGTTTATAATAAATATTTTTTAATATATTATAGTATTATTGCTGGTACTACATTAAACAATGTATTTGTTCCATTTTCTCAGCTTTTTTAATTTAAAATAAAATAAGTATATCAAGTCTAATCTTTATTAACTATATTATTTTACACATCATTCACTCTACCCCATTTTAGTCTTATTTTCTTTTCGTGAAGTTTCAACCATGAAGGCATAGATTTTGGTAATGGCTGCGCGTTTGGAAACTTCAGAGGAAGAGGTGGACTCTTGAAAGGATTCTCAGATTGGAGTTTTCTTAATAGATACTCCTTTTTAATCTGTTTAGGATCTCTATATTTATCCATGTATAAATTAAATGGTTTTCTAAGTGGGAACCATTCTTGAGGTCTAATATAGGGCTCAGGAAATTCATATTCATAAACTGTAAAAAAAAACAAATAGCTAACATAAGTAATATAAAAATAGATCACAGATGAAAAAATACAGTAAAATATTTCTAGAAATCATCATCTCAGCCATAGGGTGTCCACTGCTGGACATAGGCCTCCCCTTTGGACCTACAAGTACCTGTCCTAAGGGACCTGCCTCCACCACATATATATTTTTTAATATAAATATTAACATAGCTTCAAATGCTTACTAGGCTCGTTTTGTCTCAAAGTGTTGTGAAAGAAATCTCGAACAGATACATCCCAAGATGTTTGAAAGAATGCCAGTCCAGCTGGTGTGATCACATCTTGATATTTCTTATACCAATCTCTTGTTACAAAAGTTCTTTCTTCTAAGGAAGAATCAGCCAGCACTTAAATTAAAAAACAATATTACTGAGTATTGCATAATATTAAAAATATACAAGAAAAGTAGAATATCCAACCTTTTGTTATTTCATAAGATACTTTCTCAGATTGCTTGTATATTACAAAGGCATACCTGTGATACCCAGTACCTTTTAAAGGAAAGGGTTGTAAATAATCTATATATATATCACCCTTGTCTATATTTCTACCTGGTATATTAGCTATTAGCCAATGAGCATATTCTTTATCATTTTCATACAGATGACCATCCAAATTTGTTAATGCTAGTGTCCATAGTGAGTCTGGAGCACATTCATAAGACACTATTGGAGGATCTATGGCTTCAGCTGGCTTAATAACATTTCCAGAATAAACGGGCAAACATGAATCCTCTTTAAAGTCATAGAATATATCAATATTCAAATATGGCATGAAGTAACCTTCACCATACAAGTGCTCATAGATAGCATAATGATCAGCAATTTGTTTTCTGTGTAGAGGGCCTACTGTTTCTAGCCATACTTTTTTAGTTTCATCTAAGTCTATGTAAAGTTGTTGGTCCCGGGCTAGTTTTTCTAGTCGTTTATCGTTTTTAATAATCTTCAGGTGTTGAAGTTGCTCTTCCCGGTTATTTGCCTTTCTATAAAAATGTAAATGCAATAACAACATATTTCTAAAATAATATATATGTTAATAGAAATTAATTTACCTTTCTGGTGGAAAACCAATATCAATCCTTGTTGTATAAAGATCATCTTTGTAATTTAACTCATCAATACGTTCTTTTATGGTTCTACAATAAATAGGTGCTTTCCCTCTAATCCTATGAGCTAACCTTAATTGTTGCTTGAATTGTAAGGTATTATTCCGCAATATTCCATTTAAACCGAACATTTTCTTTCTGATTTTTCACATCAAACGTACAGCTTGGATCATACAATCTATTTTAAACATTTAACGAGGTTCTAAATACCACACCACTTCAGTAATGTTTTGATAAAGTAAAATAAAATAAGATCGTTGTCAAGAGATAGTCTGTATACAGTGTCATCTATGGAAAAGTGTCGTTGTCAATTACAATATAAATAATAACTAAGCAAAAAACATTTTTGATAATATGTGAATGTATTTCGATTTTCGATACTTTTATTTCATTATATCACCGACTACCGATGAGATAAATTTTTAGACCTGTAGGGTTAAATTAACCTTTAGTATTATAGTAGCTATTCCTTTCTGATATTCTCAAATTCAAATTTTAAATTGTAATACTCTCTTAATATTCCACATTATACTTGCGACAAAATACGTATATGCCAAAGTATACGTATAGGCAAACTCAAAGTATCAAGTTTATCTTTGTCACGATTCAATTAGGAACTACCCACTAAAAGATATCGACTCGCCTATTTAGATTTTAGGGAGATGATTGCGAAACAACGTCGCTTGAAGTAAAATAAATAAATTAAAAAATCTTTACTTTGAAAGACAATAATAACTTTAATAAGACGTTGTTTAAAATTTAATTTAATCATTAAGCATATTAACGAAAAGACTAACGCTCCCTAAAGTAGTTTTTACTACTTAAATACATAACACTTTTTTTTTCACGCTAGAGCTACGTGACATTCTTGTCTATAGAACCTGATAGGTTAGTGGCGCTACATTGTGTAATGTATCCATAAATTTCGCATAGGGGTGGATCTGTGAAGATTAGTTCGATTTTCTAATTCAAACCATTTTAAAATAAAAAATCATATTGTTTAATAAAACAGCTGTAAGTAGAGCAATATAATATAAATTTCAGAAATGTGAGATCTCACATAGTTAATTGTGACAATTTGACTATTACAATAATTATTATAAATTCGTTTAAAAGGCGTTTTCCTAATTTCTGTAATTGATGATTAGTAAATATCTCTTCACGGTTCAGGCTACTAAAATAAGTGTTTCAAAAGTAGATGAGCCGAGCTTAATACTATTTCATCTTATTTAACGAATTGTGGAATCGTTGATAGAAATGAAATAATAATGTGTACATTGTTGTGACTGAATATGAAACATTTTGTTTAAATCGTAGCCATTTACACATGGCGAGAAGTCACGTAGACTGTGTTTTGTTCAGTGAAATGTTGAAGGAACAATCGATATTTTTGTTTATAACTTGACATCAGACTTGTTAGTTTGTTCATGTGTGATTTGAAATAACTTTTATATAAAATGGATAGCAAGAACATTCAAAAAAGTGCGATGCACAAAAGTGCGGAGTTTACTTTCACTCCTCCGCCGGAAGCGCCTGTATTTGAACCTACCTTAGAAGAATTTGCAGATCCTCTCGGATATATTGCTAAAATACGTCCTCTTGCTGAGCGGACAGGAATATGCAAAATTAAGCCTCCAACCGGGTGGCAGCCACCTTTTTCTTTAGACGTTGATAAGTTAAAATTTGTTCCACGCATTCAAAAAGTGAACGAATTGGAAGCCATCACTCGATTAAAACTTCTTTTTCTTGAAAAAATCTTAAAGTTTTGGGAACTTCAAGGATCACCTTTAAAAATACCAATGATCGAAAATAAAACGTTGGATTTATATTGCTTAAAGTTTTGGGTGGATGAAGAAGGAGGTTTCGAAAATAGCAATTCTCCAAAAAAATGGCGCAAGATCGCAAATGCTATGGGATATAGTCAAAATGCCAACACAATGAATTTTCTCAGGAACAATTATGAAAAAATATTACTTCCATATGAAATTTTTGAAAAAAGTAAGGGTGATATTTTAAAAACAATGAAAAAAGTTGAAACTAAAGTAGATATCAGCACTGATAAAGAGTCAAACAAGCATCTCATTAAAGAAGTTTCAATAGAATCTATTACAAATATTAAGAGTGAAGATATAAAAGAAGAAAAACCACACACAAGCATAAAGAAAACTAAAACAGGTTCTGATATAAAACCTGACAATGTAGAAAATAAAGACAGTGAAGCTGTCAAGCGGAGTAGAGAGTTGAGGCGTTTAGCATGCTATGGGCCTGGCCCAAAAATGCCAGGTCTCAACGATGAAGAATTTGATATAACAAAATCAAGAAAAAGGCCCAGATATGATTTGGATCCATTAGCAGATTATACTTGTGCTATTTGCCAGAAAGATAATAGAGATGATTTACTTTTAATATGCAATGGTTGTTCTGATACATACCACACATTTTGTCTCAAACCACCACTAAATGCAGTGCCTGACGGAGACTGGCGCTGTCCATGTTGCATTGCAGCTGTAGTTCATAAACCAGCTGAAGCTTTTGGGTTTGCTCAAGCAGAAAGAGAATATACACTTCAGCAGTTTGGTGAAATGGCTGATAAATTTAAGTCTGATTATTTTGGAATGTCTGGACATCTTGTACCTACAAATGTTGCAGAAAAAGAGTTCTGGAGAATAATATCATCGGTTGAAGAAGATGTCACAGTAGAATATGGAGCTGATCTGCATTCCATGGACCATGGATCTGGGTTTCCTACAAGATCATCTTTAAACCTCTACCCTGGTGATCAAGAATATGTTGATTCTGGTTGGAACCTGAATAATCTTCCAGTACTAGATGGTTCAGTCTTAAGATTTATTAATGCTGATATATCTGGTATGACAGTACCGTGGATGTATGTTGGTATGTGTTTTTCTGCATTTTGCTGGCACAATGAGGATCACTGGAGTTATTCTATTAATTACTTACACTGGGGTGAACCAAAAACTTGGTATGGAGTCCCTGGTAAAGGAGCAGAATTATTGGAGAATGCTATGAAAGCAGCTGCTCCAGATCTTTTCAAGACCCAACCAGATCTACTTCATCAGCTTGTTACTATAATGAATCCCAATATATTAATAGCAGCTGGTGTGCCTATATATAGAACAGATCAAAATGCTAGTGAATTTGTTGTCACATTCCCAAGGGCTTATCATGCTGGATTTAACCAAGGCTATAATTTTGCAGAGGCAGTAAACTTTGCTCCTCCAGATTGGCTCAAAATAGGAAGAGAGTGTATAAGTCATTACAAAAATCTAAAGAGATTTTGTGTATTTTCTCATGATGAATTGATTTGTAAAATGGCTCTTGAGGGCGATCGCTTAGACTTGGAAACAGCTTTGGAAACACAAAAAGAGCTAGTACACGCTACGGCAGAGGAAGGACGGCAAAGGACTTTAGTTGCCAAAAAAGGTTTAAAGAATACGCAAAGAACAGCATTTGAATTGCTTGGCGATGATGAAAGATTATGTGAAGTATGTAAAACTACTTGTTTTTTATCTTCTGTCTCATGTGAAGAATGTAAGCATATGGCATGCTTACAACATGCAGAAGAATTATGCAAATGCCCACATAGTAAAAAAACTTTATTTTATAGATATGACATGAATGAATTGCACATTATGTTGCAAACAATTGATTTTAGGGTTAATAGTTTTGACAAGTGGATGACTGAAACTAAAAATATTCTCTTGCCAACAGCTCCAGATATAGGCCGGTTACAAAAATTAAAGAGTTTGGTTGATGAGGCAGAAGAATTGAAAATACCAAAGTGTACATTACTTACACAGCTAAAGGAAGAGTACTCAAAAGCTACAAAGAATATGGAGCCTATTGTTATAGAGATAGATGACGATTAAGTATTTAGGGCAAAAACCAGTACAAACATTTATGGTAATTATCACTAACACAGTCCCAATGTATGAGACTTGTCTCTATCATTAATACAAAGATGCATTGACTTACGAAACTCTTAATTAGGACTGGGTTTTGTGCAAGCGGTCATTGCTTTACTTATAAATTAATATTAGTTTTCATTGTGATTGTTTGACACTTAGGATAAGAATTGTATTAATTTAGAACTAAGGATCAGTTCATTAGAAGGGGCAGCTGTTAGTTGTCATAACAATTTATTATAAAAAAGTAACTGTCTAGCCATTTACCTGTTTCATTTGTATATCTTATACAATTAAATGTTAAGACAACATTTAGTTTTTATACTCAGGGCATATTCACACAGAATATTTATAATGATTAATAGAATTAGTTATAAATTATTGATTGTGTCCCACCGTTAAATTTATTACAATTGAAATTGATAATATAAAACAGCTTGTGACATGAATAAAATGCCTTTGTTAATTATATCTATTCTTTGATCTCATTCAGTATTAATCTACATATAAATATTCAACAAAATGGTTCTAACAATTAATAAATAGGTATGTATTTAGTATATTAATATATTTTATTTATTGTTCATATTTGATTGTATCTTGTATCATTCTGTTATTTTAAAATTTGATCTTGATTTCGTTTTATTATTCTAAGAAAGGGCTATGATGTAGATAATACTGTATTTGTATATGAAGATTTTCTTAATTCAAAAAGTTTATAAGTTATATGCACACAAGTTAATAGTATATAGGTTGTAGCTACGTTATACCATTAATTATTATTAATTGACTGATTAAAGTAATAACTCAAATTATTTCAAAACATGTTGAAAAT